>JALNQF010000419.1:0-32309 GCA_028456385.1 Ophiosphaerella korrae | reverse complement strand
ACCTAGTACTTACTTAGATAGCTTTATCTACTATTTACTCTTTTTAGTTAATTATTAAAACTACCTTATTAAGTTATCTTACGTAAAGTCTATCTTACAACTCTACTATAATAGCCTTAATTTAAGCTTTATTTTATTTAACGTAATCTTGTAGTTCCTTATTCTACGTTTCTAGGGTATTAATTATTAGTTGCGTATCTCCTTTCTTAGTAATTAGGTTATTTAGGTGTACTTTAACTACCTTCTAGTTAGTTCTATCTAACTTATAACTACTTAGAGGTGCTTTACCTCCCTTCTTAGTTAAACTTTCTACTATCGTATTAGCTTAGACTATACGCTACTTACGCTTCGCTTCTTCTAATATATTATAGGTGTAATAGAAGAAATCGAGATAGAACTAATTAGTCCTAATCTAGGCACTAACAAAGTATAGGACGAGTAGGGTAACAACCTTAATTAGGAAACTACACATAACTAGGACACCTAGAGTAATCTATAATCTATAGATTCTTAGTATTAATAGATTATAGATTAGGGCAATCTACAATCTACTATCCTTAGTAACTATAGATTATAGATTACGATAAGTATATAGTTAGTAGGATGCGTATTATTAGGATAGTATTAGTAATTTAATCCTTTAATTATAGAACGCTAATACAAGATAGTTGTAAAATATCTTCTCTTGTTTATAGTTATTATAGATTATAATAAGAGCTTTTGTTATTATCTCCTAATCTACTAACCTCTATTTTAGGTACCTATAGTTAATAATAGGCAGCCTATTATACCTTACTAATTTAGTTATTGCGAGAAGCAAAGCGTAAGTAGCGTATAATCTAGCTAACACGATAGTAGAAAGTTTAACTAAATAATTAGGTAAAGCCCCTAAGAGTAGTCTAGAATTAGATAGTACTATATAGGAAACAATTAAAAGTTGTCTTAACTAACTAATTAACAACAAAGAAGATATAAAAATAGTAATTAATACCTTAGAGACGTAGAATAAGGAACTATAAGATTATACAAAGTAAAATAAGGCATAAATTAAGGCTATTATTAAAGAATAGAACTAGATAGAACTAATTATATAACGCCTAGCAATAAGTACAACAAAGAAACTACTAAAGATACCTATTCTTAAGAAGTTTAATAGAACAAGAAAGAACTTAAGACCCTTTATTATATTAGTATAACTTTAGATAGATATATAAGTACTACACTTTAATACAAAAGAAAAGAAGGTAATATATATTAGATTACACCTTAAAGAAGACGCAATAAGATAGTACGAACCTTACTAGATAGATTACACGATATATTTACTAATAACCTAGAAGGACAAAACTAGAGCTATTTTTAGAAGTTATAAATACTTTACTAAACGAATAAGAGTAGCGTTTAGAGACATAGACGTAACACAACAAGCTAAAGAATAACTAGAGAAGCTTATATAAAGCTAGAGTATTCCTAAGTATATATTTTAGTTTAAACAACTATTGCAAAATACAGAATAGAACAAGTTAGCTCTAATATTATAATTTAAACAAGGACTTAACTCTAAGATTTAATACAAAATAATATATATAGAGAAACTACAAACACTAGAAGCCCTAAAGTAATAGGTAATCTAAATTAATAACGATCTTTAAGAATAGAAGAAGAATAAGTATAGAGGTTATACCTAGAACTACAATAAAGGAGACCTAATAATCTTTAACGCTAATAAAGATAAGAAGAAAAAGAAGAATAAAGACTTTACGTACTTTAATTGTAGTAAGCTAGGCTACTACGTAAAAGACTACTAATTATAAAAGAAAAGAGATATAGTATACTATAAATACAAGAAACTAAAATACTTTACAAAAGACTATAAGAGTAAGGACCTAAAGAAAGAAATTTAGTTAAAGATAACTAAGAAAAAGAAGGAAGTACTATAAGTACAGGCTAAACCCTAGGAGAAGGTAGCTAGGAGTAAAGAAATATAATACGCAATACTCTATTAGACCTTTTGTTATAAGGATAACTACTATATATATCTTTCTAGTAAATAGAGAGTAAGATACTTCCTATAATAGAGGTAGAAAGTAGCCGCAACAAAAGAAAGAACAAAAGCTTAGCTAGAAGAAATAGCCTAAGTAATAGACCTACTAATAGAAGACTTAGAAAGAAAAGAACCCCTAGTACTATCGATCTAGGCTAAAGAACTAGTACTAGATAAAGAGACTACTACAACTACTTCTAAAGGATAGAGAAGAAGTAAGAGACAAGTTAGTATAAAAAGTATAGAGTATACCTAGCTAATAATATATAGCTATAATAGCTATATAACAATAGATATAGAGGAACAAAATAAAGAATAAAGATTTGTTTAGATATACTTAATAGTTATAAGTATAGAGGAAGCGTATAAAGACTAAAAAGAATACAATCCTAAAGAAATAAAGTTTATACTATTTTAAGAATAGATAAAGTAATATATAGTTATAGTAAGAAGAATACTTATACAAAGAGAATAGTAATACCTTATAAAAAAGACGCGATAAATTAATAAAGCTTATACGCTAAGAGTACTAGTAGTATACTATATTCTAACTATAGATACACCTAGTAGAGACAAGTACTAAGAAGGAGATAACAAGATAATAGATCTAAAACATCTAGCACACTTCGAAGCATTATAAATATTATACCTAGATAAGAATTGTATTATATATAGAAACCCTAAAGCAAATAACAACGTATAGCCTATAAAAAGAAGAAGCTACAACTATACAAGAGTAATTATAGTAGAAGATATCTAAGGATAGGAAATAATCCTAGAAGATAGATACGTAGTAGTAAGGCCTAGACCTAAGCTAACTAAGAAATGCGTCTAAGGAGGACTATAGTACAAATATACAAATAATAAATATCTAAAACATAAAGAATATAAACTTAAAATAGAGCTATAGCCTTAAAAAGATAGATAATTTATAAAAACGCTAAAGTAAGAAAAGCTAGAAAGTATAAAAGGCTTATATATTATAAAGATAAGTATATATTAAAGAAGAAAAGTACAACTAATAATTAATAGTAGAGCTACAAGAAACTTTATATTAAAGAAGTTTGTAGAAATATAAGAAATAGAGTATATAATAAAGAAATATCCTTAATAATTAAGCATAATTAAAGGAAAACTATTCTAGGAACCTATATAGTTTAAGATAGTACTCTTAATACTAAAGTTAGAAAGACTAGAAATTAAGAATATAGTTATAGATATAACAACAATTAACAACGAACAAGATATTATATTAGGAATACTATAGTTATAAATAACTAACCTATACATTAATTAGAAAACTAGAAAAATTAGTTATAGTAAAACAGACATGTTAAAAGCTAACATAAGTATATACAAAGAAGAATTCCTAGAAGAATATAAGAAATAGGAAAGATAGCTTATAGAACTAGAAGACTACCTTCTAGAATATTAACTATAGGACTTGTTAATAGAATTAGAAGAAGGTAAAAATATAGAATAGAGCCTAGTATACTAAAAAATAGAAGAAGAATCTAAAATTAAACAAGCGTTTATCTAAAACGCAATAAAGAAAGGATAGATAAGAGAATCTAAATCCTTAGTAGTATATAGATTAATATTTATAGACAAAAAGGGAATAAGTAATAAGAGACCCTACGTAGATTTTAGAAAAACTAACGCAATTACTAACAAGAACTAATACCTACTACTACAAATAGATAGAATACAAGATAGACTACAAAGAGCAAGAATCTTTACAAAACTAGATATCTAAAATACCTACTATTAGATTAGAATTAAAAAAGGTAACAAGTAGAAAATAGCGTTTAGAACACAGTACAGACTATATAAATACCTAGTTATACTATTTAGCTTAATAAACGCACTAGCAACATTCTAAGAAAGAATTAACATAGTACTAAGAGAGTACTTAGATATATTTACATTTATATACCTAGATAATATCCTTATATTCTTAGAAATAGAGGAAGAACACGTATAATACGTATACAAGGTACTAGAGAAGCTAGTAGAAAACAAATTATTTCTTAAAATAAGAAAATACGAGTTCTACACAAAGAAAACAGATTTCCTTAAATTTATTATCGAACTAGGAAAAATTAGGATTAACCTAGAAAAGATTAGATTAATTAACGAATAGCTAACTCTAAAGAACCTAAAGGAGGTACAATAGTTTTATAGGCTAGCTAACTTTTGTAGAAAGTTAATAATAGGATAGTCTAAAGATATAGAACTAATAACAAAACTTATAAAGAAAGACACACTATTTAAATAGATAAAGGAATACAACAAAGTATTTAACAAAATTAAGAAGAAGTTTATAGAAAATCTAGTTATTAGAATATATAACCTAGACCTACTAGTAATAGTAAAAATAGATATATCTAACTTAGTCTACAGAATAGCACTAATATAGGAAGACCTAGAAACTAAAAAAGAATATTTAGTCGAATACTTCTCTAAAAAGATAAAGATAGTAGAACTTAACTACCTAATCTATAATAAGGAGATACTAGTAATCTACAAAGTATTTAAATAATAGAGAGTATACTTATAAAGAGTAAAATATTAGACAAAAGTCTATATAGACTATAAGAATCTTATAAGATTTATAACAAATAAAGAACTATTACAACGCTATACAAGATAGTAGGAGTTCCTATTAACGTTTAATATAGAAATTATATATATAAAGGAGAAAGATAACTAATTTATAGACGCTCTTAGTAGAAGACTAGACCTACAAGAAGAAGTAAGCGCTACTAGTATAGTTCTAATTAAGAACGAAAAAGGACATTTAGTCCTAAATACACCTAAAATAGCCGCAATACTTAAAAAGACAAGTAACAAGCTAGATAAATAGATTTAGAAAACAACATAAGAAGTATCTAAAGAAATAAAGAAACTAGAAATCTAAGAAGGATTTGCATAAGCCTATAGAAGAATATATATTCTAAGTAAAATTTAAAGAGAATTTATACAACAATTTTATAAATTCCTAGTATATAGTTACTAAGGAATTAAAAAAACATTAGATAGACTACTACAAGATTACTATATTCTAAAAGCAAGATAACTAGTAAAAGAAGTACTACAAGACTATATAGAATACTATAGGAATAAGTATAATAGACACGTACTATATAGAATATTATAACTAATAGAAATACTAGAACAACTATAGGGAGTTATTACGATAGACTTTATTACAAAGTTACTTAAGTCTAAGGATCTAATATTAGGAGTTAAGTATAACAGAATTATAACAATAGTAGACAAGCTTATAAAGTATATATACTTCTAACTATATAAAGAGAAAAGTAGGATAGAGGTTACTATATACTAAGTTCTAGGAATAGCAATTAGCTAATATAGACTACTAGATAAGATTATTATAGATAGAGATATACGATTTACATTAAAACTATAGGGAATAATAATAGCGTAATTAGGAATACAATACGCAATATCTATAGTATATTAACTATAGATAGATAGATAGTTAGAACGAATAAATTAGATAGTAGAATAGTACTTAAGATGCTACCTTAACTACAACTAGAATAATTAGGTATAGCTATTACCTATAGCACAGCTAGCATACAATAGCGTAAAGAATATAGTAATAGGAATATTACCTTTCTTTATAAACTATAGATTCGAGCCTAATATATACTAGACACTAAGAAACTAGATATCTTAGTCCTTAAGAAGAAAAAACTTCGCTAATAGACTTAAAGATATACACGATTAACTAAGATAGGACGTAGAATTCTTACACGATTATATAGTAAAGTACTACAACAAAAAGTATAAAGAGGGACCCTAATTTAGAGAAAGAGAAAAAGTATAGTTAGTATAAAAAAACATTAAGAGTAAGCGCCTAAGTTTAAAACTAGACTACGTTAAGATAGGACTATACGAAATTAAGAAAGAAGTTACACTAGTTACGTTTAGATTAAAACTACTAAACAAGATAAGGATATACCTAATATTCTATATAGCCCTACTAGAATAAGTACTATAGAATATAGAACTACTAGTATACGAAGTAGATACGTATAGAGAATAGGAAGAATAAGAAGTTAAGGAAATCCTACAACACTAGTTCCGTAATAGAAGAAACTACTCCCTAGTAGAATAGATAGGTATAGACGAAAAAGGATAACTATAAGAAAAAACATAAGAACTAAAAGATAATCTTAATTACTCTAAGAAATTAGAAGAGTTCTAAAATTAAAACCCTCTAGAACGCCTAGTAGCAAACTAAGAGAACTAATATTACTAATAATAGATAGAGAGATAATAGAGACGTCTAGCGTAGGACCTACTATAGTAACATTAAATACTTTATCTAAGTCTAGCTTAGCTTCTAGAGCTACTAACTACTTAGCTAATTTCTTATTATTTAAGGCTTTTATCTTACAAAGACAAGAGAGATAAGCTTAATTTTCTACTAGTTTACTCTACGCAAGCTCCTAGATACGCTTACGCTTAGCTTCGGCCTCTACAATTTAAGATAGTAATTTCTCTTAAGTCTAGTTAACAGCTTTCCCTATTATTATTAAGCCTAGACACAAGAATAAGTATAATAAACTTATATTTAGAAAGAGAAACACTAGACACGTTATAAGAGCTATATATATTCGCACGAATATACGCCTTATAAGCCCTACTATTGTTTATAGAAATAATATAAAGAAAAGATTTAGAGTTTAACTTAGGAGAAGTATAATAGGAGCAAGGAAACATTTTAACACTATTACGCAACACGCGATTAGTAAGAAGGTAGCAACAACGTATAGATAAAATAAGTATAAGAGAGGATAAAGAACTCTATATCGATAAAGAAACTAGACTAATAACTCTAGCCCTAGGATAGGAAAACTAGGACCTACCTAAAGGGGGAGATAGTGTTATAGGTGTAATAGAAGAAATTAAGATAGAACTAATTAGTCCTAATCTAGGCGCTAATAAAGCATAGGACGAGTAGGGTAACAACCTTAATTAGGAAACTACACATAACTAGGACACCTAGGGTAATCTATAATCTGTAGATTCTTAGCATTAATAGATTATAGATTAGGGCGATCTGCGATCTACTATCCTTAGCAACTATAGATTACAGATCACGACAAGTATATAGTCAGTAGGATGCGCATTATTAGGATAGTATCGGCAATTCAATCCTTTGATTACGGAACGCCAATATAAGATAGTTGCAAAACATCTTCTATTGTTTACAGTTATTACAGATCATAACAAGAGCTTTTGTCATCATCTCCTAATCCACTAACCCCCATTTTAGGTACCTGTAGTCGACGACAGGCGGCCCATTACATAATAACTAGGATCGGCAAGGTGTTATAGGCTGCCTAGTCGTCGACTACTAAGCGCCTAAGGGGGGGTATAGTAGATTAAAAGTTAATAACAAAAGCTCGTGTTGTAATTAAGCAATAAACTTGTAAACAATAGAATAATTCTTGCGATGTTAATGTATTGTCGCTCTTGGTTAGAGATTGGATTGCCGATAGCATCCTAATAACGCATATTGCTACTAACTATATACCTATGTATTGTGTCCGATCTGTGGTGAAGATCCACAGATCACTGATCTGTCACACGTGACCACAGATCATTGATCTGTCGCATGTGACTACGGATCACTCGTGTCACGTGTCCCAATTGTGGTTCGTTTCCCAATCCAGACATTACCCCGCTCATCCCATGCTTCGTCAGCACTTGAGTTGGGGCTGATTGGTTCTATCTTGACTCCTCTTGTTACATCCGTAACAAAAAGCATGAAGATAGTTCTGACGTTGTAAGACCCGAATTCTATCTTATCTCTGTGGGCACTGGTTGGGCACTAGCGTGCCGCTAGCAAGGCGCTAACAGCGCCACGCGCACGGTCCGGGAAAAGACTTTTGAAAGGCACCTCCGCACAGTGCGTGCGGAAATGGTGTGCCGTGCTCAGGAAAGCAGCGGAAGTTAGTGGTGCTTGTTAATCAGCTTCCGGAAGCCGGACATTCTGTATCCCGGCAAGCTCACAAATGCTTGCATAATCAAAGACCGAAAGACTGTAAGTGTAGGTAGTTGTATTATGTACACACATTAGGCTAGCACGGGCCTGAAGTAATTCTTGTATGATCAAAGCATGTCGATATTCGGAGGTCGGGTCGCATCACTGATGTTGCCGTTACGGAGAACAGGAATTGGTTTGGCTTCGGGTTTACCGCTGCCCTCTCTTGACTCGATGGCGCAACTGATTAAAAATATCGCCAGGCGTGGAGCCGGTGGATACAAAAGCCTCTGGGTAGCTCCAACGCGAGCAAGCTCTACTTTCCATTTCACTCTTGCACACACATAGCATCTCTTCCTCCACGACGTTCCCATTTTTCAACAACACCAGCAATCATGGCTAGCCAAACTCCCTTCTTGGACGCAGTGAAGGCGCGTCGCACATACTACCAGCTCAACAAGGAGGCTCCCATATCCGACAAGCAAATTACTGAACTCGTCGAGAAGGCACTCCTGCACGTTCCTTCGTCCTTCAACTCACAGTCCACCCGCCTGGTCGTCCTCTTGAATAAGGATCATGAGCAGTTCTGGGATTTTGTTCTTGAGGTTTTGAAGCCGCTCACGGCTCCAGAACAATTCCCTAGCACCGAGGGGAAGATCAATAGCTTCAAAGGGGCATATGGCACGGTACGCAACATCGTTTTCTCATTTGTATCTACCCCACCTTCTGAGCGGTGTTCTGGTCGCCTTATCTACGCTTTTGGGAGGTCTCTAGGGAATTGTAGTCAAGAGTTGCTAGACGCTTAAGTCTCAAAGTTGCCCCACCATGCATCTTTGCAGACGCCTCACCCACGTCATCCCGCCACGCTCACAGCACTATAGTGTTACTCCAGGGTCTCTTAGAACATAGCTAATATGCTCCTAGATTCTTTTCTACGAAGACCCTGAGCCTGTCGAGAACCTCCGCAAAGCATTCCCGCTATATGCTCATCATTTTGGTGACTGGTCTGAGCACACAAATGCCATGCACCAATATGCACTGTGGGTGGCCCTGGAGGCTGAAGGATTTGGTGCCAACCTCCAGCATTACAACCCCATCATCGACCAGAAGGCTGCTGAACACTGGAAAATCCCTCTCGCCTACAAGCTGAGATCTCAACTTGTATTTGGTGGCCGGGCCGGTGAGCCTGGAGAGAAGAAGTACCAGGAGACCTTCGGCAAGAGGCTTTGGGTACATGGCGCAAAGGAATAGATCGTAGCTGAAGCTAAAAATTTAGCTGAGCGAAGGGCGTCCGTCACGCCATGCCTGCAGTACTCGAAGAAGGTAGAAATCAATAATTGTCATCAAAGAATCCTTCCAATGCAATGCATCCCGATGTCCGGCTAGTTGAAAGATGGCTGACACCAGTGTTACGAACAGGGTTCGCACAGGGTCACCCGTTTTGGAAGACATCGACCCCGTGGTCGATGAGGTCGCAGAACAGGTCGCGGCGATGTACTCAGTTCAGTGAGTGGCAAATTTCAAACATGCCACTGCTTGGCGTAATAATTTCCCATCTACCACTATTCTTGATACACTACCACACACGTGACGTCAGCTCGTACAATTGCCCGGATGCCACTGTTTCTATCCCAGATGCCACCGTCCCGTCCCAAATGCCATCGTTTGAAGCCTCGGCTAACGGACATTCTCGGACAACAGACAAAAGCAGCAGTAGTTTTGCATAAAGGGAAAGGTTAAAGATTGTATTATGATAGATCTAAATCTCCATCCATAGTCTTAAAATTGGCTCATTCGAGCTCTTTTTCTTTATCGCGTTGATAAAGCTGGAGGCTCTTCGCTTTAGACATTACTCTCTTCTTTATCCCTACCTGCTATAGGTCATTTGTTTCTACCTAGTGGACTTGATATAACATTAATAGTAATATTTAGAATAGAGCTAGATGCCCCGAATATAAAGGTATTGTTGGTAACAGTAGAATTAATGTAAGTAACTTACGAAGCAGCTAGATCTACTTGAGAGCTGCTGCTGCTTTGCTATTTATCCTCGTCTAGCCGTAGTAGGGTGGTAAATGGGTTGGGGTTGGGTTACCCCGCAATTTCATCTTGTAATAGCTATAACTCTATTAATCCTAGGCTGCACGAGATAAAAGATAGCTTAAATTAAACCGCTAAGGTAACTAAAACTATTTCTAATATAAAGTTTTCTTATAGCTCTTATAGTTCTAGAGTTATTAGCTGTAAAAGGCGAAAACATCGCTAAGAGGTAACCTAACCCTAACCTAAACTGTTTTTAGCGAATATCTTTAGAACTAGAGGAGCTATAAGAAATCTTTCTATATAAAAGTTATTAGGATAACTTCTCGCTTTCTTTTAGGCTATAAATTACCTAATTTAGACTAGTATTCGCGGAGTTATTTAGTTTTAAAAAAGATAGGGGGCCGACTCTATTTACTACCCTAAGCCGTAGCTAGTCTACAATTAGCTCGGAGACTAGAGGTTTAGGAGATAGGGATTGCAAGGTTTAATATTCTACTTCTATTATAGATACTAATAATATATAAGGTTAGTTATATTCGCTATTTCTATTCTTGTATACTACTTGTCTAGTAGCTTTAATTCTCTAAGCCTAGTAGCGCTCTCTTATTACCTTAATTTTTTTAGAGTCTACTTATATAGCTCTAATCCTTTACTATAAAGTACTATACTCTCTTAAGTCTAGTAGTTAGGAAATTAAAGATAGGCTAGATATAGCTTAATTAGGAAGTTAAGAGGATACCTTTTAATTAGGTATAGCCTATTTAGGGTAGCGCTAGAGAGGTAAATTTAAATAGGATAACCTAATATATCCTAGTACTATTATAAATATATTACGCCTAATTAATACTAGTTTCGAACTTTATTCTATACTCTATCTAACTACTTAATAATACTAAGTTTCTAAGCCTCTAGGCCTCTATTTCTATTATCTTTCTTTTATCTTTTTTTAGACTAAGTAACTTTAGAAGAGAGTATTAGGAAGTAGCTTATTAATACTTTTAGGTTTAAGATTATCTAATAAAACTAGTAATAGAGAGTACTAATTCTACTTATAATACTTAGATATTTTATAGAACTTAGTAATATAATTCTTAGGTCTAATATTAAAAAACTAATAGATAGTAATTATATATCTATATAGAATTTTAAAGTCTTTAAAAGTAAAATAAAAATATTTTTATACGTTAAGCTAAATAAGATAAGTATTTTACTCTCTTAGGTTTACTTAGTATACTAGAGCTACTATATTCTTAAACTCTTAACTTGTTAGTATAAAAAGATACTACTAGATAGCTAGCTATAGTATATTACTTAGATACTAGCTATAGTATATTAGTTACTACGCTACTACCTATAGTACTACTAGCTATAACTCTAGTAGCTATAATATTAATAGTTAATCGCGATTAAGATAGTAATTATAGGGCGTATATACACTAAGTAATACTAGCTACGCTAGCTTAAACTTAAAATTAACGCGCTAGTCTAATAGTAATACGTTAACTTAGCTATAATAGAGTAATCTAGCAACGTTGTACTCCTTTACAAAGAAAGCTAATTTACTAGTACTAGCTTTATAAGCTAAGCTTATATAATAAGAGTATATATAAAAAGAGATAAATAAATATTAAATAATAACTATAACTTAATAAAAGATACTAGAGGACAAGGCTAGTACTAGCTCTTAAGACTTAGCTAAAAAGTAGCTATAACGTAGATATATAAGATAGACTATATAGCTAGATATAAAAGATTAATTAATTAACTATTTTTTTACTTAAGTTTATATCGATCTATTTATAACTATAAATCTAATAATTAAGAGTCTTAGTACTTTAACTAAATTAAGTAAACTAGTACCTACCTAAACCTAACTACTTTAGCTTAAGTATTAACTTAAGTAGGGTAGTAAATAGTATTAGCCTCCTATTATTTTTAAACCTAAATAACTCCGCGAATACTAGTCTAAATTAGGTAATTTATAGCCTAAAAGAAAGTAAGAAGTTACTATAATAACTTTTATATAGAAAGATTTCTTATAGCTCCTCTAGTTCTAAAGATATTTACTAAAAAAAGTTTAGGTAAAGGTTAAGTTACCTCTTAGCAATATTTTTACCTTTTATAGCTAATAACTCTAGAACTATAAGAGCTATAAGAAAACTTTATATTAGAAATAGTTTTAGTTACCTTAGTAGTTTAATTTAAGCTACCTTTTATCTCGTATAACCTAGAATTAATAGAGTTATAGCTATTACAAGATAAAATTACAAGGTAACTTAACTCTAACCTATTTACTACCCTAAACTTAATTATTATATTATAGGTGTAATAAGAGAAATCGAGATAGAACTAATTAGTCCTAATTTAAGTACTAATAAAGTATAAGATAAGTAAAGTAATAACTTAGATTAAGAAATAAATTATAACCTAGATACCTAATACAAAGTAATCTATAGACACGTATAATAGATTAAGAGTAATCTATAAATATATATATTAGATTAAAGTAATCTATAGTTATATATAATAGATTAGAGTAATTTATAAAAGTATATAATAGATTAGTAAAAGTATATAGTAGTAGCTATATATATTGTTAAGATAATATTAGTAATATAATCTCTAACTAAGATCGATAATATATTAATATTACAAGAATTATTCTATTATTTTACAAGTTTATTACTTAATTACTATACGTGTAATAAGGGTTTGTTAAATACTTAAGACTCTCGTAAACTCTAGTACGAGTTAGGGGTAGAGCTAATACACTAAAGATTATAATATTATATAGTTATAATCTAAAGTAGGGCTAGTACGCTATATAGGCGTATAAAAGGCTTAATACTTATAAAAAGAGTAAAGTAAGTATTATTCTCTCTTAGATACTAGTAGTACTATTAAATACTATCTATTATCCCTTTACTATCTCCTATAGCTTATAGTAAGTACTATTATCTTCTAGCTACCTCCTAATATAATAATACTTCTTTACTAATAGTTTAGAGATAATAATAATATACTCCTTATAATAGGCTATAACAATAGAAGAAAATATATAGTTAATAGTTAAACAAGACCTTATATAGAGCGCAAGTAGCGTGTAGCTAGGTTACGTACTAAGTACGCTAGTAACAATTAAAGAACGTATTTATAAAGTAACTACTAGACGCAATAAATTAGCTTAACTACGTATACTCTACGCCCTAGAAAATAAGATTATATATCTAGAATAAGAACAAACTACTCTTTGCGTAGTAACCCCTAAAGATAACTCTAAGGTTACTATTATTACTTCTTAAAAGCGCAACGTAGACTCTCTAGTTAATAATATACGTGTAAAGTGTATACTTTACTCTAAAGAGCCTATAGTATATAAAGGTAAATCTCTAAAAGAATACTAAGAGTACTATTACTTATATAAAATAGTATTTTACCTTGTACTCTAAGACTTTAAAGTAAAAAAAGATAAAGTCCTTTAGGCTATATAATACCTTAAGAGAGACCTACGTAAATAATAGTATACGTATATTAAGCGTAATCTAAACGTAGATAAACTTCTTACCTAAGAGTACTTTAAAAAGTACTTACTAAACCTACTCTCTAACCCTATTAACTATAGCCTAGAGGTAGCAACAGCGTACACTATAGCTACTTAATATAAGGAATAAAGCGTAAGATCTTTTACTAGATATCTAGATATCTTTAAAGACTAGCTTCCTTAGTATATAGAAGAATAAAGGATTTAGTACCTTTTTTTAAAACTATAGCCTAAACTATAAAGAGTAATTACTAACTATTATTAGGTTTTAGCGATAAGAGAAGACCTTATTACCTTAGGCTTAATACTTAAGTATAACTTATATAATATAATAAAATTACAAGAGCTCTATATAAATAGCGTAGGTAAAGAAAACTTAAAAAAGGCTTAAATAAAAAGAGATATAAAGAACCTCTAAAATAAGTTAGTAGATAAGTCTACTATTAAATACTTTAAGTACTATAAAAAAAGATACTATACTAGTAAGTACTATAGTAGCAACTCTAACTATATTCTAGTCTATATAAACTAAATAGGAAAAGGCCTAGCCTTATTATTAGCTCTAAGATAGTAAAGTATAGAGTAATTAATATCTTACTAGGTATATAGTATATATATAGCGTAGCTTTAGGCTTAGAGCTAGAAATAAAGCTTTAGGTTATTCTAGACCCTTAAGTAGATATTAGTCTTATTAGTTAGTAGACTATAGTAGAAATAAGACTAAAACTAATCTAAGACGCTAAGCTCTCTAGACTAGGCTAGATAGGAGTATAAAGGTAGAATACTTATACTACTTATAAGCTTTAGGTACGCTTTACTAATAATAATAAAGTAATATATAGGTCTAAGATTATAGTATATAGAGTAGATAAAGAGGGAGTAGTACTCTTTCTTAGAAATTCTTTTCTTAAACAAGAAGAGATATAACTTAACTATAAGTTATAAATATAGCGTTAGAGATATACTTCTATTACTTAAGTATAGTTATATATAACTAAAGAATTTATAAAGGACCTAAGAGAAATATAAGTAAAACTATACTTACTAAGAGTAGTTAAGACTAATATAATTAACTTAGAATACAATACGTGTATCTACGCTATACCTATAGCGTATAAGTTACGTATTCTAGATACTTTATAAGAATACTATAACGTATTTAATAACGTTGCTATATAGACACTACTTTACCTAAAGAACTCTAACTACGTAATCCTATTAATAGAGAGAAAAGAACCTCTTTATAGGTTACTCTATAATCTCTCTATATATAAGCTTAAAGTACTCTATATATATATAGAAAATACGCTTTATAAGCGCTAGATATATTATAGTAATAGTTTAGTAGGAGTACTTATCCTTTTTATTCTAAAGAAAGATAGAGCCCTATACTTCTATATTAACTACTATAGCCTAAACTTAGTTATAGTAAAAGATTAGTACTTACTCCTACTAATTAGAGAGACGCTAAACTACTTATTAGGCGTATAATACTATACTACTTTAGATCTTAAGGATACTTACTATAGGATTAGAATTAAATTAGGAGATAAGTAGAAAACTACTTTCTATACTTACTATAAGTATTTTAAATACTTAGTAATACTTTTTAAGCTAACTAACGCCCCTACTAGCTTTTAAGCGTATATTAACAAGGCGCTTAGTAGACTCCTAGATTATATCTATATAGTATACCTTAATAATAGACTTATATATACCTATAGTAATAATATTACGCTATACTAGCGCGCTATCTACTCTATACTAGTAGTACTAAGAAGAGTAGAACTCTTTATAAACCTAAAGAAGTATACCTTTATATCTAATAAAGTATATTTTCTAGGCTTTATTATTATAAGGCGTAGTATATATACTAAACCTAAGCGTATTAAGACTATTATATAATAGCTAGAGCCTATAAGTATTAAAGAACTATAGTTATTCTTAGGTTTTATAAACTTTTACTAAAGATTTATTAAAGAGTATACTTATAAAATAGCCCTCTTTATAGACTTATTAAAAGAAAAGTAAGAATTCTATTAGCTTAGTATAGTATAAAAAGCTTTTAAATAACTTAAAGTATACTTTATAAGTACGCCTATCCTATACTACTATAACTTAGTACTACCTATTTACTTAGAGATAGATACGTTAACCTTTACAATCTCTAGGATCTTATCCTAACTCTACCTAGATAAGAAATAGTATCTAGTTACCTTTACTTCTAAAAAACTATAAGAAGTAGAATTAAACTATAAAATATATAATACTAAACTTCTTACTATTATTTATAGTTTTAAATAGTAGAGATACTACCTTAAAAGTATATAGTATATAATTTAAGTACTTATAGATTATAATAACCTACGCTTAATACGTACTATATATAAACTAAACTTACGCTAAGTACGCTAAGCTATATACTTAAAAGCTTTTAATTTTAAAGTAAAATACTAGGCTAGTAGGCTAAATCCTATAGATAGCCTCTTAAGAAGATATAACTATAAGTAAGAGAACCTATTACTAGTATACTTATTACTTACCCTCTAGGAAAAATTACAACTAGTAAGCTTAGTAGCTAGAGTAGAGATAACTAGTAGAGTAAGAAGATCTATAACTAAGCTAAGCTTAAAAAGTATATATAAGATATATAGAGCTAGAGACTATAGCGCTAAAAGGACTTTTACTACTAGCGCTATAGAATATATACTATACGTACTACGCTTAATAGCTATAGAGTTAGTTAGTAGTAAACCTATATTAGTAAAGTCTAAAGCCTTTCTAATAACTTTATATAGACTATAGTAAAGAGACGCCTTTATATAAGTATAAGTAAAGAGTTTAATAAAGGTTAAAAGTACTTAATATAGTAGTAGAGTATAAGTATAGCGCTTAGATAATAAAGAAGTCCTAAGATATAAAGGTAGAGTATACGTTCTAGAAGAACCTACTATTAGGTAAGAGATTCTACTCTAGTATTATAACTTGTATATAGCTAGCTACTTTAGCGTATATAGAACGCTTAAGCTAATTATAAGATACTATTACTAGCTATTAATAGAGTAAGACGTTTAGGAATATATAAAGACTTACGCAATATACTAGTAAAGTAAAGCGCTAAAGTATAAGTAGTATAAAGAATTATCTTCTTTACTAATCTTAAGTAATATCTTTAAAGAAGTCTCTCTAGACTTTATTATAGGCCTCTTACCTTTAAAAGATAGCTTAAAGTACGTATATAATATAATACTAGTAATAGTAGACTACTTATCTAAGCTAGCTATCTATATCCTAGTACTTAAAAAGTAAGATACGTAATAGTTTATAGAAGTATACTTTAATAATATTATCTTAAACTATAGAATATAGAAAGGTATTATATTAAACTAAGAGTTAATCTTTACCTTAAAATTTTAAGTAGAAATATACTACTAACTATAAGTAAAGCGTAGGCTAAGTATAGCTTTCTACTTATAGACTAATAAGTAAACTAAATAATAAAATTAGACTCTAGAATAGTATTTAAGAATCTTTATAATAGAGAATTAAGATAATTAGGTTACCTTACTAAAAATAGTACAATTTGTATACAATAACTTAATTTATAAAGGAATAAAGATAACGCCCTTTTATACTATACTAGGTAAATACCTAATCTTTATATACTTACCTAAAGATAGTAAGCTAGAAGATAAGGTACTAGACGCTATTTAAAGAGTAAAGCGTATATATAGTATATAAGTAATACTTATAGAGTTTTTATAAAAAGTATAAGTATATTAAGCGTAGTACTATAATAATAAATATAAACTAGAAGTCTTTAGAAAAAGAGAGCTAGTTCTACTAAGTATAAAGAACTTAAGCTTTACTTACTAACTATATAAAAAGCTATTAGATAAGTTTATTAGACTATTTTAAGTATAAAATATAGTAAGAATATAAGTATACTACTTACTACTACTACTTTACTATTACATTTACAACGTATTTTATATTTCTCTCCTTAAGAAATAGAAATCTTAATTAGGTGTAGAAGATAATACCTAGCTACCTAAAGTAATAGAAGAAGGAAAAGAAGTATAAGAAGTTAAAAGAATCCTAAAGAAATATAAAAAGAAAAGACAACTAGAGTATCTCTTTAAATAGAAAGGATACAATAAATCCTAAGATATATAGACTCTTACTATAGATTTTAAAGATATAAATAAACTACTTAAAGATTTTAATTTAGCTTAAAGCGCTCTATAATTAAAACGTACGTAGAAAAGGTAATTTATATACTTAAAACGTACTTATAGAGTAAATAGTATAATCTAACTTTTAGCTCTATAGCTAAGTATCTATATATATAAAAAATAAATAATTACACTATAAACTATTTCTTCTCTACTTATTAGATAAGCTTAAACTACTCTTTACTTATACTTTACTTACTTTTTAAAAGTAGAACGTCTTAACCCTCTACTTTATCTTCTTCCTCTTCTTCTTCTTTCTCTTCTTCCTCTTCTACTTCTTCTTCTTCTACTTCTTTTTTCTTACTACTATCTTTATTATTATCTTCTTTATTATTAACCTATTTTATAGAAAGGTAGCTATAGTAAGCCTAAAAAGTAGTTAGTATACGCTATATAAGCGTAGTATAGGCAAATATATAATATAGTAAAGGTAGCCTAAAATCTCTATTAATACTCTAACTAAACCTTACTACTAAGCTATAAGGCTATACTATTTAGTTAAAATAAGCCCTAAAAATTAAGGCATAGTTATAAGTATTTAAGTAAGTACTTTTAAGGGAGTACTACTATAAGTAGTAAGGCGCCTATAGTTTAATAGCTCTAAGTTAAATATACGCTAGGTACAAGTAAGCTTAACGCTAGTATAGTATACTTCTAAGTTAGTCTTAAGAGTAGTAGTATTAGATATAGTAGTATTATACGTATTACAAAGCTTATAAAGATAGTTAACGCGCCTATTAAGTATAGAGAGTACCTATTTATATTAGTTAAAGTGTATATAAGAAGTACGTCTCTAAAATAGTTACTAAGGCGTAGCTACTATAATTACTAATAGAATAATACTAGTAATAACGCTCTTTTAGCTTATTATATATCTCCTCTTAGTTAATAATACTTTAAGCGTAGCGTAGGTAAGTAGTATACAAAGCGTTATAATTAGCGCGCTTAGTATCTACGCTCTACTTAAAAGGTAGAGCTTAATAGATGTTACTCTTCTTAATAAATTTTAGGTAAAGATAGTAAACTATAGCAATAATTACTAAACGTATACTACGTATACGTTAAGTATACGCTATAGTTAATAAGAGGATAAGTAAAATAATTACAAAAGAAAAATATTTTTTATATAAGGTCTACTAAGAGTAAACGCAATTATATAAGTAATAATCTTTTACTTATTATTAAAATATAAATAGAATATTATATACAAGTATAACAATAATAATACGCCTAATACGTAGGTATAGCGCGTAAAGTACGCGAACACTCTTTTCCCTATTTTCTTAAAGGTTTAGGGTTTTTATTAAGGTCGCACTTTAAAGAGCTAGTAAGAATACTAGCTAGAGAGAGAAGCTCTATAACAAGAGTTTATTAAATACTTAAGACTTTTGTAAACTCTAGTATAAGTTAAGAGTAGGGCTAATACACTAAAGATTATAATATTATATAGTTATAATCTAAAGTAAGGCTAGTACGCTATATAAGCGTATAAAAGGCTTAATACTTATAAAGAGAGTAAAGTAAGTATTATTCTCTCTTAGATACTAGTAGTACTATTAAATACTATCTATTATCCTTTTACTATCTCCTATAGCCTATAGTAAGTACTATTATCTTCTAGCTACTTCTTAACATAATTAGTATACTTAAATTAATAAGTACTACGTTTAGCTAGCCTAGGTAAGCTAGAACCTTTAATTTAACTAACTCTAAGCTAGCCTTAACTAGTTCCTAAGAAGAACTAGCTTACTTTTAAGTTACTAGAGTTTTAACTACTATAACGTAAATCTTATCTAAATAAGCTAGTATTTTTACCTTTCTATTATTATCTATTTTAAGTAGATTACTAGTAAGTACTATTTAGACCTATCTATAATCTTATAGCTTCTAGTAATAAGCTTAGCTATATAAGTAGTTATATTTTATATTAAAGCTTAAGCTTAAGCTTAATATATATAGCTTAGATCTTCTAAATATTTTATATATAGTAGCTCTTTAATTAGTAGTTTAGTGCTTATACTTTTATATTAGAGCTAAGTAGATATTATAAATATACTTTAGTATAAGTACTTTTAAGTTAAAAACTAAGCTCTAGATTACTAATTAGATTATTATCTAAGCCTAGTCTAGAGCTAGCTTTAGTATTAATACCTCTAGGAAATCTTATACTATAAGCTTACCTATTACCTATATAATATTATATATAATTATACGCTAATATAAGCGTAGCTACTTATTATACTAGAGCTCTAGTAATTAGCGTCTTTAGTAAGATTTCTATAGATAAGCTTAGTATTAAGCTTAGATAAGATTACTAGCGCTAGTATTAAATAGGGCTAGTAAGTTCTTTAGTATTTAGATAAGCTCTTATAACGTAGCTTTATTATTTGTAAGTAAAGTTATCTTAGCTATTACTAGATAGCTTAGATTAACTATAGCGTTTACTTAGGTACTTAGCGCTCTAAGGCGTAATATTTATAATATCTAGGTATCTTTTATAGCCTAGTATTTATTTATTACAAGCTTGTAAGTAGCTACCTCTTCTATAGATACTAGGCTCTTTAGTTTAGGTTAAACTAGTTTGTTAGCGTACATATTAGGGACGTTATTAGCTTCTAGGTTAACAAGCTACTAGATACCTAGCTTAAGAGCGTTGTAGTGTAGTTATATAAACTATACTAGCTATTATAGAGCGCTTATTAAGTAGGGTAGTACTTTTGTTAAGTAGAGTTATCTTACTATAAGATATTGTGAGCGTTTAAGTAATAGATAAGATAAGATAAGATAGGATAAGAGTATACTAAGCTCGCGATCTCTTGCTATAGTATATAGGATAGAACTATTATGTAATTTTTAGCGCTAGGCTTATAACTGTTGCAAGATGCGAGCTTAGGAATAAGTAGGAGATAATTATTAATTAAAGAGCTATCTAAGCTAGGCTACTTATATATAGTAGAGTAGCTCGAATAGCTCGTATAGCTTACTTACTACTACAAGCTTACCTGAATTGTGTAGAGCAGAGCTCTAACTTGCGACACTAGGGTTACTACTACTCTACTCGAAAATTAACTCCTATATACGCTGCCTTTATTGTAATAAGTATAGACGTACAACTTATATTTCTAATATAGCCTTAATAACGCCTTTAATGTTATCTTCGAAAGGAGATACCTAGATATTTACGATAGTTAACCCTACTAACTCTACAAGCTCTTTCTAATCTAATCTCGTACGCTCTTTGCTACTATACTCTGTTATTATCGTAAAGTCTCTAGCCGCAAACTATAGCGCGTAGTTCTTATCTAGGAGAACGGCCTCGTTAATAAGTATTCTCGAATAACCTAGTTTTATACTACGTTTTAATTGCCCTAAGGTGCGTTAACAATTGCTATCTAACTAGTTATTAAGAATGTAGTGTATAAAATACACCTTTGCCCCTAGCGATAAAGTTAGATTACAACTCCTATTACTATTCTTACTTGTTACTAGTACCTACCTTTTAAAGGTTACTCCGCGAAGAAATCATGTCTTATAGGTTGAATCTAGTCTAGGAAATATTCTAATAGCTCTACAATAGTAGTTAGAAGATCTTGTAGTACTAGTGCGCCCTTTATCTTAGGGAATCTCTTGGCTAGCAAGATTAAGTTATATCCTTTACTGCTGCCGACATCAACTATAAAGGTCCTATTCTAAGAAACATTAAATCTATTAAGGAGATTGCTTTTAACATCGTACTAGTCTACCTAGAGCTTCTAGGTCGAACGAATAACACCTATATATTCGTTAAACAACTTAATAGCGCTTGTAGATTTGTAAAGCTTCTTAAAGAAGGTTAGCGACGTGTTGCGTACCTACTAAAACGTAGTGTCTTTTCTATCTAACAGGCACTTGTACCCTTTTACTTTACAGTAGTTAGGAAATTAAGTAGTAGCGTAATAGTTATATGTTACTACAGTTACGTTTTAAAAGTTTAGAATACTAAGCCTACCTTACTATATACCTCTAAACGTGATCTTAACTTTAAATTACTACAACTATAGCTATACAGCGCCGATTTAGACGAGAGATAGATAGAAATGCTCGCAGAAAGCCGAATATTTGTTAGGAAATACGCGATTATATTATTAGGATAGTGTTAGCAGGTGCAGCGCAGAGCAAAGCTGTAGAGTTTTTTAGGTGTATACAGCTAGCTGTAAGCAAGATTATAAAGAAATAGCACGAAATAGGTAGCGCAAAAGATAAACCTCGTAGTAGCTATCTACCTATACTATTACTACGCTAGAAGAAGATTATCTATCGTAAGGCTCGCGCGTAGCCAAAGATTAAGTACTTAGAGCTTACTAAAGCTAGGGTATTTGTAAATATAGATAGGACGCCTTTAAAGCTACCTAGCTATACAATATTATATAGATACCTTAAGAGTACTAGCCTTACTAATTACTACTATAAAAAGCGACTAAAACTAAAGCCTATCTATGCTTAGGAACGCTAGCAGTTCTATTAATAGTACTACTACTTTTAGTAGTACTTACGTATATTTAAATTCTCTAATAAGTGCTCTATTTAGAAGGGCTCTAGCTATAACTATAAGTAGTACTTTTGGTTTGCGTAGGAGAAATAGAAGCTAGAGATAATAACTAAGGTTAACGTCTATTAGCGCTCTACCTAGATAGTATAGGTATATATATAGCTAGATAAATAAGGTAGACTATACTATAGTCTACTTGTTATTATAGAGAGGGATAAGTATGCACGACAACGTAGCTACTCTAGCTAAAGTTACATTAAAGCTCTTCGTAGAGGCCTTCTACCTAACTAGTAGCGGTCTTAGCTTTTTATATATAATAACGCTTGTATATATACGTTGCGCGCAACAATAAGATAGATAGCTTAACACTACATTATACTTATAACCTAGCTATCTTACTTACCTAACCTTAACCTAATTAAGTACCTCTAGTAGCATCTTAAAAAGATAATGCATAGGCACTACCTATAATATAACAACTCCTTACAAGCTAAAGAGGAGTAGGGGGGCTTCTATAGCGCGTTAAAGGAGTGCTAGTAGCGTATACTAGGTATGCTTATACGTAAGCTTATCTTAAGTATACTAAGAAAGATTTAAGCTTATAGGCGCGCGCAAGGCTAGTAGACTAAATATTAATTTAATTCTCTTTAAATACATTAAAAAAAACCGAGTTTCTATATAATTTTAGGTAGTAAGTAGTTGTAAACAATAAGGCGTTAATTTCGCGTTAGGCAGCCTATGCGAAAATATTCTAAACTTTTAGCCTAGTATAGTATTAAAGTACCTTCGTAACCTAGAATAGTTATTACTTTACTATAAAGAGTTTAAAGATAGGAGTATATACTTACTTCTTTTATAAACCTAAAGCTATAGAGTAGGCGTATTAATTGTACTATTTATAGGTATATATTAGTATTAATACGACATAGACGAGAAAGCTTAGAAACGTATAGCTACTTACTAATTAACAACTCCTTAGCTTTTATCTCCTACGTAAACTATTGCGATATTATTAGGCCCTTAGCGTTATATAGAATATAAAAGATTTAAAGATCTACTCTTAGCTTAAGAGCTATTCTTTGCACGTAAGACTTTAAGGTATAGTTTAGTACGTTATAAGTATTCTTGTTTAGGTGTACTTACTATCCTCACCTACTATATAATAGCTTCCTTAAGTGTCTCTAGGGTTGCGACTACTAATTTTGCTATTAATAGAGCTTTTTTACGTAATTTGTTATTACTAGCTATCTCTAAAATACTTAATAATCTAACTTTAGTAGATAACTCTTCTATAAGTTCCTGCAACTACTAGACTTCTAGGTCTTAATTATCTTTCCCTATTACTAAAAATAATAGGCCTATCTCGTAAAGAGATCTAGAAAACTGTATCTTCTAAATAATAGTAGTTACAGAAAAATTTCAAGGAATATAGTAGTATGTTGTTCTTAGAGTAATAAGGATAAGTAAAGCCTAAGTATACTAAAGTAGTAGGGTAACTCCTATATTGCTCTTAGTCTATTAATAGTCTATTGTAGCATATAGTCTACTATATATATAGTTAGTATGTATAGTTCTCTCTTAGCGTGTAACGCGTTTACCTAGTTTATTTTTGCCTCTTATAGCTTTAGTGTAGCTAATTCCTCCTACTAGCGCTTATTAGCTTTTAGCTAAGTAGACGAGGTTATACGATAACTATAGAGGCGCACTACTCGGCCTTCTATCCCTTGTACTGCCCCTTTATTAAGCTATTAAGGTTTATACAAGGTAATAGCTCGATTAATAGGCTTACTTGTATTGTAAGTGTATATTCTCTATAGACTAACTTTTACTCTACGCGTTAGGTAGTAATAAAGAATCTTGTATTACGATTATATATACCTTATATCGCTTTATTATTTTACGCAGCCCCTTAATATCTAGCCTATTACTAGAGTATAGTGCTAGTTACTATTCGTAGATTAGTAAATATGCTTATATTCGATTCTAGGTTAGCATTACAAGCAACTTTATAGTAGTCTTAAGGAAAGTCAAAGCTATTAACGTAGTCTTAACCTACTATTATATACCTACTAGTATAGAGATGTTTAGTTATATAAAAGAGGGTCTTAATCAAGGCTAGAGGCTATAAACTACTAATTACGTTCTAAATCGTCTGTTTACAGACTTCTTTCTTAATCTAAAGCTTTATCCTTACGCGCTATAAGTACAAGAGCTCTAACCTTAACGCTAATATAAGGAGGAGATCCTTTAAAGATATTGCGAAGCTAAAACGTAGTATAAGGGCAGACTATTATTTTAGGTTAATAGCGATAAACGTTACTAGACAAGCGAGAAAGCATTAACTTATAGCGTGCTTTAACGTTATTTAGAGAATCGAATTGTTTAAAGAGTAGGACCTTATGTAGATCTTAATTTTGTAGGAATTACTACTTTATCTACTCGTTAGGTATTATAAATATAGACGAGCCTACATATATTTTACGAACTTAGTTAGTATTGATAAAGTCCTTCTTTGTTATAGTAGACCTATCGTATATAGTAAGGGGCTAATTAGCAACTAGGTTCTTAATAGGTCTCTAGATACTATAACATAATTAGTGCCCACCTTATAGAGTCTTAGACAGATTAATAATAGTCTTACTTAATAATCTACACTCTTCCGTTTAAGAATCAAGGAGTATCTTTGCCTAACTACTCTAGCACTCTATTATATGCTACAATTAGTACTTAGTCTTAGTAGTATTAGTAAGTACTTATACTAGATTTATAAGGAACTCTTTAAATAGAACGACTACTTACTAACATAAGCTGTGTTAGAAGGTAGCAAGAATTAACTCCGATTATTAATACTCTATTGTAAAGGTATAGCTGCAGCGTTAGGTCGCTACAAACTAATTAGTAAGAGCTTATATTAGATAAGCGGTAGCAAGACAAAGGGTAAAAGGAAAAGTAAGTGGCCTACTTAAGTTAAAATATATAGGAGATTTAGCGTACTCTCTAGTTAAAAAACACAACTTAATCTACGCCTTCGACCTCTTTTTAGAGAAGCTCTTTTATAGCAGGAAGGTAATTGGACTTAAACTTACTGCAATCTAAAAAGCGCTCTAGGTCTAGCAAATACGCAATTTTAAACCTATACGTATTAAGTTAAAAGGAATGCTCGCAGCTTTAGATGTCGTAGATTTTAATTTCGTAAGAGGTAAAGTCAACGTTACTAAATTAATCTCTAGGAGACTTTAGAGGAATAAATAGTATAAAAGGCTTTTCTTTAAAGTAAATGTCCTTCTATTACGTAAATTAGACTAGAGCTATTTTAACAGTAGTTGCTATTATAAGTAGGTATATATCTAATAGAGGATTAAGATTAACGAGAAATTGCTTTTGCGCAGAGAAAGCTGATATAAGGTAGGCGTAGTATATACCCCGCACGCGTTATCTTTTCGACCCCTACAGCTCCTCTTACATTAGTCTTATATCTAATTACCTTCTCTTAGGCTATATCTACTACAGTAGGCCGCCTATAAGAGGTCGCGTTGTGCTGTAGTATTAAAGGTAATTACCTACCTCTACCCTTAATACGAAATTATAGCTAAGAATACTAAAAATATTTATATAGAAACAGTTCCCTAGCTATAAACTATTGTATAGAACGATCGCTCTATAATTTACTAAGGCAAGACTTAGTAGTCGCCTCGACGGCTTATTATCTCTAACAAGTCTAGTTATACAAAGTAGATTCGGACAAGAATGCTTACTTTCTAAAGATTAGTAAGTCTATCTCCCTAGTAGGTAGCATTATCTAAGCGACTATTAATTAGATGCTTACTCTCTTATGTAGATTATAATAGGCTACTAGAAAGCTAAGACAGTAAATACAGTTAGACTCTTAGGAGCCGAGTAGTTATAGTCTAACAGTTAAGGGGCCGAGTATATGCTATTAGACTGTTAGATAGCGCTAGGCATAGATAGAGTTTACGTCTATCGCTCTCTACAGACTCTCTACAAAACGTATAGATTGTAGGTCTATATATTAGATTATATAGACCTATTAGAATTAAATGTATTGTTACAGCGCATGTGCATGTATAATAAAGGTTCTCCGAACACTCGAGACTCTCGTAAACTCTAGTATAAGTTAAGGGGGCGGGGCTAATACACTAAAAACTATAACATTGTATAGTTATTACCTAAAACGGGGCTGATGCGCTACACAGGCGCATAAAAGGATCGATACTTGTAAAGAGAGTAAAGCAAGTATTATTCTCCCTTAGATACTAGTAGTACTATTAAATACTATCTATCATCCCTTTACTATCTCCTGTGGCCTACGGCAAGTACTATTGCTTTCCAGCTACCTCGTAACAGCATGCAGAAGTAGCATGCTTCCCTATTGCATGCCTGTTGTGCTGCCAAGGTTTATACGAGATAATAGTTCTATTAATAAGCTTACTTTGTATTGTAAGTCTACGCTCTCTGTAGATTACTTTCTCTCCACGTGAAACGGCTCCATAGAGAGCTCTCCGTGAACTTGCTATCTACGCCCCCTATAGTTGTTAGGGAGCCGGAATAGTAGAGGCAGTCTGTCTATTAGAAAGCTGAGAAAGTAGGCACAGGTAAATTAAATAGTACTAGTTTATTTCGCCGTTAGCAAATTATGAATAACTAGACGGTTGAAATGGCCTCAGGCAGGGGTTGGACATGGGGCCCGTGAATGTCATGACATTGCATCATCAAGTTAACCCTACTTTTTCCACTTACACTTTTAGGCCACCACAATCGACGCGAGGCCTCATACATCGCTTATTTCATACCATCAGGTAAATGGTAATTGGGCGAAGATAGTGGTGTCTGCAGAGCGACAGATTAAGGGGTAATAGTAGAGAGTCTAGAGCTTAACGTCATTGCCAGAACAGCATAAGGGGTTACGAATATATAATGTCCTCTAAAGCCCCTCCGGTTTCTCCAGTATCAAAAAGCATTGCCAACAATATCTGACATTCCAATCACTCTCCAACAGCCTTTACCATATCAACATGGCGCCCCTAGCTCGTCAGTTTTACCTCAATGAGGTCTTGGCAGATGAGGCCAAGGATCAACGCTCGCGCCCATGGATGAAGTACCTCGAAGGATCCATTGTCACAGGAGTTGCTGCCGGAGCAGACAAACTCTACGACACAGAGGCTGTCAGTAAAGTCTACGACACAGAGGCTGTCAGTAAAGTCTATGACACAGAGGCTGCCACCAAGATGTACGACACTGAAGCCGCTGGCAAGCTCTACGACGCCGAAGCTGCCAGCAAGATGTATAACACCGAAGCCTCCAGCAAAATGTACGACACCGAGGCCGCTAGTAAGATGTATGACACTGAAGCGGCTAGCAAGATGTACGACACTGAGGCCGTCAGCAAGCTCTACGATACCGAGGCTGTCACCAAGATGTACGACACTGAGGCTGTCACCAAGATGTACGACACCGAAGCTGTCACCAAGATGTATGATACCGAGGCTGTCAGCAAACTCTACGACACCGAAGCTGTTACCAAGATTTACGACACTGAGGCTGTCAGTATGATGTACGATGCCGAGAGCGTCTAGGTATCAACAGGCTATTTTGGACGTGTTTTCCATCGCAGGGATTAAGGACGAAGGAACGGTCTCTTATGTGGCAACGTTATTGCACAATTACCTAGTCACTCATTCAACTACTTAGCAGTAGAAGCCGAATCAAGCTCTTGATCGATCGAAAACTTGTTGCTATTCGTCTGATCGTTACCAACATGTGACTGAATTTTACTACATATCTATGTAAAGCTCATAGACTCTTGAATGTGACGCTCTTACGTGCTAGACCATGTTCCTAGGTGCATCCTTGCTATAATCTCGAGTCAGAGATAAGGTCTGCTCATTGTCAGCGAGAAGCTCCTACTGAGCCCATATCGACTAGCCTAAGGACGGGGTTCTCATTATCTACATGAACGGTCCTTATGCCAGAGCTCACCAAGTTTTTAATGTCTCTATAAGTATTCGATCCAGGTCTGAGCCAACGAAGAATGAGTTTTAGCCAATTTAATAGACAGCCCTATCCAAGACTGTATTAGGTGAACTTAGAGTTCAAAACTAAGTATGAGCCCATCACTCTTTTGCAACACCACACTTCAAGTTTTAGAGTTATAGTGTAGAGGCCGTGAAAGTCACGAGCGAGCGACTATTGAGTAAACTCTAGGAAGATGTCACATAAAAATGAGAGGTAGAACAGAGAAACATGCATAAGCTTTACAGACATAGTGATCGCAAGGGGTTCCGAAGAAGAAAAGGAGAGAAAGATTTGGTGCGGAATGAAGACATGCTGATACCAAAATAAAACTACGCAATCCCCACATCTCGTTTATGAAGGTATACGGAACTTAGAGTACGAGCAAGAGAATAAGATCATCCCAAAGGTGCTGTGTCGCTTGCCTAGAACGGCGAAAGCAATAGTGCGGTAAGAGCGCTAAGAGTGGCACGGGCAGCAGAGATCATCCCTGACAAAGTCACTCATGGAAAATACTTGATCAGTCGATTCATTGACGGTTGTACGCCGCTGATTTTACCAAGATATTCATGTTCGTGAACGGCTTGAGCCAAACAAAGCGTCGGAAAAGAGCGTGGTCGGATTGGGGTGCCGTGTGCAGTCCTCTCGTCATGGTCTTGTAAGACAGGTTTCATGAACGGGACAGGTCCCACAAAAATCACTGCTCATTGGATACATTTAAGTTTTCCAACGGTCAGCTTATTATAGTCAGTTACAGGGCCTGCCCATGGGCGGGTGCCGGTGGGTGGGACTGGCGCACAGACAGAATTTGTATGGAAAGCCGTCAATTTTTGGGGAAGATTCACTGGCCCACCGGAACCCGTCCTTAGGCAGGCCTTGTACAGGCCTTGTGCAATAGGGTCCAGTATCGTAATTGACTTTAGTTCCCTCGACTTTCGATTTGCGCCACGCTAAACATGTCACTCAATGATCGCCACGCGCACACGACGGAGATGGAAGTATCGACTGGCATTGTTCCTGATACAAGTAGAAGCTCAGTAAAGGCATCGCGTTTTACTATGCTCAGCATCTCAAAGCTCAGCGCGAATTTGTGTCTTCTTCGGACATTGGAAGACCCAGCCTCTTGCACGCCATGGCCACGCTGGATTATCACCTTGATAGTCGCCGCCGCGGCAATGTTGGGCAGTTTCACAACTGATGTTCTGCTACGTAAGGCATCCCTCCTAAAATGTATGCTCTTAGTCTAACCGCCCACTGCAGCAGCCCTTTCAGAGATTTCGGACGAGTTCTCCGCAACCCCGAGCTTTACAAACATCATAATCTCAGTGCCGATCATCTGTACCGCCATCTTTCCCCTGAACTGGAGCGCCGCATCCGAACGCTTCGGTCGTCGAAGCATCTACATCGTTTCAATCGCAACATCAGTTCCTTTGTTATGCCTATGTGCGACTTCAACGTCCATTGGAGTCTTACTCGCAGCTCGCATGCTTGCTGCTGCCACAACCTCGTCTGTCATTGCGCTCGGCGCCGCCGTCATTGCCGACATCTGGGAGGTAAGGTCGCGAGGATTAGGCATGAGCGTCATGTATATTGGAATCTTACTGGGTCCAACACTCGCTCCGATTGTCGGCGGACTTTTAGCTGACCAATGGGGTTGGAGATCGACGCAGTGGTTCCTCGCAGCCTATGCATCGCTTCTGCTCGCTCTGATCGTGATGCTGGTGCCAGACACCCTTAGCAAGTCGGCTCGCACATACAACTCTTCCGACTCAACAAAGAGGGGGACTTTATCATACTGGTCTATCAGGCCACTACTCGTCATAAAGTTCTTGCGCAATCCGGCCGTGGCGTTGACGGTGTTCCTCGCAAGCAATACGTACTTTGCTCTCAAAGGGCTTCAAATCAGCGTCCAGGACGCATTTGGGAATGAGCCTTACAACTTTTCGCTTGATATTCTCGGGATTTCGTATTTGCCTTTGTCCATCGGTCTGATCATCGGTAACGTAGCAGGAGGTGTATGGTCTGATTACATTCTAAAGAAAAATTCCGCGCATCTCTCGGACACTCCTGCACATGCCGACGAGAGTCTGAGTTCGCAACAAACTCCTGACCTTCGCTTTGGTATCAACACCTGGACGTCCGCTTGGGTGGTGCCAGTCGGGCTTCTCTGGTGGGGTTGGAGTGTTGGGAGAGGAGTGATGTGGGTCGTTCCAGTAATAGAAATCTTCCACTCTAGTTTTTGTGACCGCAACTGACATACAGATATAGGTTCTGGGCTTGTTCGTCTTCGGTGTCTCGTCTGGCGCCGTCTTCAGCTTAGTGTTCACCGTTCTCGTGGAGATTCTGCCGTACCGAAGCGCCTCGCTCACTGCGCTTGATGGGTTTACAGAGAACCTTTGTGCGGCAGTTGGCTCTGTAATCGCTCAACCCATCATATCGAAGATTGGGAATGAATGGCTTTTCACAATTTACGCGGTTCTAGCTGCTGGCAATGTTGTTGCAACCGCATTCTTGATACGGCATGGCAAGGGGTGGATTAAACAGATTCGTGAGAAGTATTAACATGATTTATCGGATGTATGCTTTGAATTGGTTGCTTACGTCGAAGGTCGACTTATGCTGTACCCTCGTTTGATAGAGTTATATTCCCGGGCCGATTAGCACCGGTCAACCCGGCAAAATACTTATTCATCGTGTCGTCCAGGATGCCGCCGCCCACATACTTGGATAGAACAGACCCGACCATTTGTCCATGCGAAATAAACCCGCAACGGACAACATCCCCAAGTAGCTGTACCGTGCTGTGCTCCTTGATGCCACGCTTGATGCCTCCTACAAACCAAGATCAGCCAGAAATCAATTTCAGTGGAAAAGCAAGTCTACTTACGCCGTACCGCCTTCTTATAAGGCTTGCTGATTTTAATGTTATAGTCGCGGAAACATGACTTGCGATAGTTATATTTCAGGCAGATCTCGTGCCCCCGGCCATTCACAATGTATCGACCTGCGTCCCTGAACTTGGGACAGCTTTCTTCTTCCTTTCTCTGCTTGTTGGTTCTGGGCTCTACATCTGTCAACCTGTCAGACTGGTTGCGAAGAAGAGCATGATTCACTATACTCTTGCCTACACTTTCCTGAACGAAGCTGTCCTGCTGACTAGAAGAAACATTGGCTTCCTTTTCCCCTCCCTCTGAATCAGCGTCGGTACTATCAGAGTCATCGCTACCGAAGTAATCGTTGTCGAAGTAATCATTATCAGAGGAATCATCATTAAGAGTCTCGTCATCATAGTACTCATCAAAACCCGAGTCATAGGTGTCATCTTGAGTCTGGGGAGCAATGTCTTTTGAGACGTTTGTGTCAGAGACGCTGGGCTCAGAAGCAACAGCGACTTGATTGCTGACCTCCAAAGGCGTCCCTGGCACCAATTTTTTGGCAGGTGGCTTGGGCAGGATTCGGAGATCGTGACGGTCCTCTAAATGTAAATAGTCAGTTTTTATCCTAGTCTGTCGTGACAGAGATGCAACGCACTGTAGATGATGATGCCCCGTTCAAACCGCGAGTTGGCCGAGTAAGCGATCACGAAAAAGACATCCACGAAGCCGATCAAGCGGATCCTGCCAGCCCACTGCTTGCCATCAATCTCAATTTCCCAGGGATGGATGTCGCTGCCGCTTATGATTAGTTATACTTTAAGTCTCCTCCTATAGGTGAGACATTACCAGTCACATTCCAGTGTCTTGTCATTTACGGATCTTCCGAAAAGTGCAAGGATCCGGTGATAGGAGTACATAGTAGTAGTAGTAGTAGTAGTAGTAGTAGTAGTAGTAGTAGTAGTAGTAGTAGTAGTAGTAGTAGTAGTAGTAGTA
>JALNQF010000418.1:0-32350 GCA_028456385.1 Ophiosphaerella korrae | reverse complement strand
ATAGCTTTATCTACTATTTACTCTTTTTAGTTAATTATTAAAACTACTTTATTAAGTTATCTTACGTAAAGTCTACCTTTTATTTATAATATTATAATAATAATAATATTGTTATAGGCGTAATAGAAGAAATCGAGATAGAACTAATTAGTCCTAGTCTAGGCGCTAACAAAGCATAGGATAAGCAGAGTAACAACCTTAATTAGGAAACTACTTACAACTAGGATACGTAGTAGTAATCTATAGTTACGTACAAATAGATTAGTAGTAATCTATTATAATATAATAATAGATTAGGGTAATTTATAGTTATAAGTAAACAGATTAGTAGTAATCTATAAGGTTGTATAGATAGATTACTAGTAGTATATAGTTAGTATAATGCGCATTATTAGGATAGTATTAGTAATTTAATCCTTTAACTATAGAACGCTAATACAAGATAGTTACAAAATATCTTCTATTATTTACAGTTATTGTAGATTACCCTTAAGCTTTTACTATTACCTTATAATCTACTAACCCCCTTTAAGATAGGCACCTATAGTTAATAATAAGAGGCCTATTATACCTTACTAATTTAGTTATTGCGAGAAGCGAAGCGTAAGTAGCGCGTAGTCTAGCTAACACGATAGTAGAAAGTTTAACTAAAAAAGGAGGTAAAGCACCTCTAAGTAGTTATAAGTTAGATAATATAGTATAGAGAGACGTTAAGAACTATATAAACAACCTAATCTCTAAAAAAGAAGATATAAAGATAGTAATTAACGCCTTAGAAATATAGAATAAGGAACTATAAGATTATATAAAATAAAACAAAGTATAAATTAAAGCTATTATTAAAAGATAAAACTAGATAGAACTAATTACGTAATACCTAGAGATAAGCGCAATAAAGAAACTACTAAAGATACCTATACTTAAGAAGTTTAATAGAACAAGAGAAAAGCTAAGACCCTTTATTATATTAGTACAACTCTAGATAGATATATAAGTACTACACTTTAATACAGAAGAAAAGAAAGTAATATATATTAGACTATACTTTAAAGAAGATATAATAAGATAGTACGAGCCTTACTAGATAGATTATACGACACACTCTCTAATAATATAAAAAGATAAAACTAGAGCTATCTTTAGAAGTTATAAATACTTTACTAAACAAATAAGAGCAGTATTTAAGGATATAGATATTACCTAATAAGCTAAAAAGTAACTAGAGAAGCTTACATAGAATTAAAGTATTCTAAAGTATATATTATAGTTTAAACAACTATTATAAAATATAGAATAGAATAAGTTAGCCTTAATATTACGATTTAAATAAGGACTTAACTCTAAGATCTAATACAAGATAATATATATAGAGAAACTACAAATACTAGAAGCCCTAAAGTAATAGGTAATATAAATTAACAATAATCTTTAAGAATAGAAGAAGAATAAATATAGAGGTTACACCTAGAACTATAATAAGGGAGACCCTATAGTCCTTAACACTAACAAGGATAGAAAAAAGAAAAAGAATAAAGACTTTACATACTTTAACTATAGTAAACTAGGCTACTATATAAAGAATTATAGATCTAAGTTAAAGAAAGATATAGTATACTATAAATATAGAAAACCAAGACACTTTATAAAAGACTACAAGAATAAAGACCTAAAGAAAGAAACTTAGTTAAAAATAACTAAAAAGAAAAAGGAAGTACTATAAGTATAAGCTAAACCTTAAGAGAAAGTAGCTAGAAGTAAAGAAGTATAATATATAATACTCTATTAGACCTTTTGTTATAATAATAACTACTATATATATCTTTCTAGTAAATAGGGAGTAGTATAGTTCCTATAGAAGCGTAGATATAGAGTAGTAGTAATAAAGGAAGATAGAATAAAAGCTTAGCTAAAAGATATAGCCTAAGTAATAGACCTACTAATAGAAGATTTAGAAGGAGAAGAGCCCCTAGTACTATTAATCTAGGCTAATAGACTAGTACTAGATAAAAAAACTACTACAGCTCTCTCTAAAGGACTATAAGGAAGTAAGAGACAAGTTAGTATAAGAGATATAAAGTATACCTAGCTAATAATACATAGTTATAATAGCTATACTATAATAGATATAGAGGAACAAGATAAAGAATAGAAGTTCGTTTAAAAATACTTACTAGTTATAAGTATAGAGGAAGCGTACAAAGACTAGAAAGAACGTAATCCTAAAGAAATAAAGTTTATACTATTTTAAGAATAGATAAAGTAATATATAGTTATAGTAGGAAGAATACCTATATAAAAAGAATAGTAATACTTTGTAAGAGAGACGTAATAGATTAATAAAGCCTATATACTAAGAGTACTAGTAGTATACTATATCCTAATAATAGATACACCTAGTAGAAGCAAATACTAAGAAGGAGATAACAAAATAATAGACCTAAAATATCTAGTACACTTTAAAGTATTATAGATATTATACCTAGACAAGAATTATATTATATATAGAAACCCTAAAGTAAACAACAACGTATAGCCTACACAAAGAAGAGGCTATAACTATATAAGAGTAATTATAGTAGAAGATATCTAAGGATAAGAAATAATCCTAGAAGATAGATATATAGTAGTAAGACCTAGCCTAAAATTATCTAAGAAATACGTCTAAGGAGGACTATAGTACAAATATATATACAATAAGTATCTAAAATACAAAGAATATAAACTTAAAGTAGGCCTATAGCCTTAAAAAGATAGATAATTTAATAAATTACTAAAGCAAGAAAGGCTAGAAGGTATAAGAAGCCTATATATTACAAAAATAAGTATATACTAAGGAAAGAAAGTACAATTAATAATTAATAGTAGAGCTACAAGAAACTTTATATTAAAGAAGTTTATAGAAACATAAAGAATAAAGTATATAATAAAGAAATACCCTTAACAACTAAGTACAATTAAAGGAAAACTATTTTAGGAACTAATACAGTTTAAGACAGCACCTTTAATACTAAGGTTAAAAGGACTAGAAATCTAGAATATAGTTATAGATATAACGACAATTAATAATAAACAAGATATAATATTAGGTATACTATAGTTATAGATAACTAACCTATACATTAATTAGAGAATAGGAAAAATTAGCTATAATAAAATAGATATACTAAAAGCTAATATAAGCACCTATAAAGGAGAATTCCTAGAAGAATACAAGAAATAAGAAAAGTAGCTTATAGAACTAAAAGATTACCTTTTAGAATACTAACTATAGGACTTAGCAATAGAACTAGAAGAAGAAAAGAACGTAGGATAGAGCCTAGTCTACTAAAAAATAGAAGAAGAATCTAAGATTAAATAATTATTTATACAAAATATAATAAAGAAAAAATAGATAAGAGAATCTAAATCCTTAGTAGTATATAGATTAATATTTATAGACAAAAAAGAGATAAGTAATAAAAGACTCTACGTAGATTTTAGAAAAACTAACGCAATTATAAATAAGAACTAATACCTACTACTATAAATAGATAAAATATAAGATAAGCTATAAAGAGTAAAGATCTTTACAAAACTAAATATATAAAACGCATACTACTAGATTAGAATCAAGAAAGGAGACAAGTAGAAAATAGCGTTTAGAATATAATATAGACTATATAAATACTTAGTTATACTATTTAGTTTAATAAACGCACTAGTAGTATTCTAGGAGAGAATTAATATAGTACTAAGAGAATACTTAGATATATTTATATTTGCGTACTTAGACAATATCCTTATATTCTTAGAAATAGAAGAAGAATATATACAACATATATATAAAGTGCTAAAGAAACTAGTAGAAGCTAAAATATTTCTTAAGATAAGAAAATGCGAGTTCTATACAAAGGAAATAGATTTCCTTAGATTTATTATTAAACTAGGAAAAATTAAGATTAACCTAGAAAAGATTAACTTAATTAATAAATAGCTAACACTAAAGAACTTAAAAGAGGTACAATAATTTTATAGGCTAGCTAACTTTTATAGAAAGTTAATAGTAAGATACTCTAAAGATATAGAGCTAATTACAAGACTTATAAAAAAAGATACGCTATTTAAATAGATAAAGGAATGCGATAAAGTATTTAAGAGAATAAAAAAGAAGTTTATAGAAAACTTAGTTATTAGAATATATAACCTAGAACTACTAGTAATAGTAAAAACAGACGCATTAAACTTAGTTTATAGAATAGCACTAATATAAGAAGACCTAGAGACTAAAAAGGAATACTTAGTTAAATACTTCTCTAAGAAGATAAAAATAGTAGAACTTAATTACCTAATCTATAATAAAGAGATACTAGTAATCTACAAAGTATTTAAATAATAGAGAGTATACCTATAAAGAGTAAAGTACTAGACAAAGGTTTATATAAACTATAAGAATCTTATAGGATTTATAATAAATAAAGAGCTATTATAACGCTATATAAGATAGTAAGAGTTTCTATTAATATTTAATATAGAAATAATATATATAAAAGGGAAGGATAACTAATTTATAGACGCTCTAAGTAGAAGACTAGACTTACAAGAAGAAGTAAGCGCTACTAGTATAGTTCTAGTTAAGAATAAAGAAGGATATTTAGTCCTAAATATACCTAAGATAGCTACAACACTTAAGAAGACAAGTAACGAGCTAAACAAATAGATTTAGAAAATAACACAAGAAGTATCTAAAGAAATAGAGAAACTTAAAATCTAAGATAGATTTATATAAGTATATAGAAGAATATATATTCTAGGAAAAATTTAAAGGGAATTTATACGACAATTCTATAAATTACTAGTATATAGTTACTAAGGTATTAAGAAAATATTAGATAGACTACTACAAGATTACTATATTCTAAAAGTAAGATAACTAGTAATAGAGGTACTATAAGACTATATAAAATATTAAAGGAATAAATACAATAGATATATACTATATAGAATACTACAACTAGTAGAAGTACTAGAATAACTATAGAGAGTTATTATAATAGACTTTATTACAAAGTTACCTAAGTCTAAAGATCTAATATTAGGAGTTAAATATAATAGAATCTTAATAATAGTAGATAAACTTACAAAGTATACATACTTTAGACTATACAAAGAAAAAAGTAGGATAGAGGTTGCTATATACTAGGTTCTAGAAACTATAATTAGTTAATATAGACTACTAGATAAGATTATTATAGATAGAGATATACAATTTATATTAAAACTATAGGAAATAATAACAGTGTAATTAGGAATACAATACGTAATATCTACAGTATATTATCTATAAATAGATAGATAATTAGAATAAATAAATTAGATAGTAGAATAGTACTTAAGATACTACCTTAACTATAGCTAGAACAATTAGGTATAGCTACTACCTATAGTATAATTAGTATACAATAGCGTAAAAAATATAGTAATAAGAGTATTACTTTTCTTCGCAAACTATAGATTTAAGCCTAATATATATTAGACACTATAGAATTAAATATCTTAGTCCCTAAGAGGAGAAAACTTTACTAATAGACTTAGAGATATATACGACTAATTAAGATAAGATATAGAATTCCTATATAATTAAATAGCAAAGTACTATAATAAGAAGTATAAAGAAGGACCTTAATTTAGAGAGAGAGAAAAAGTATAGTTAGTATAAAAGAATATTAAAAGTAAACAACCTAGTTTAAAATTAGACTACGTTAAGATAGGACTATATAAAATTAAGAAAGAAGTTACACTAGTTATATTTAAATTAAAGCTACTAAATAAGATAAGGATACACTTAATATTCTACGTAGCCCTACTAGAATAAGTACTATAAAACGTAGAACTACTAGTATATAAAGTAGATACGTACAGAGAATAGGAAGAATAAGAAGTTAAGAAAATCTTAGCATACTAGTTCTATAATAGAAAAAACTACTACCTAGTAAAATAGATAGGTATAGACGAGAAAGGGCAACTATAGGAAGAAATATAAGAACTAGAAGATAATCTTAATTACTCTAAGAAACTAGAAGACTTCTAAAGTTAAAATCCCCTAGAACGCCTAGTAGTAAACTAAGAGAACTAATATTATTACTACTAAATAGAGAAGCGATAAGAACGCCTAATATAATAGGAATAACCTCTACTATAGCCTTAAAATTAAGCTTAGACTTAACAAGAGTAGCCTACGTAATAGATTTCTTATTATTTAAGGCCTTTGTCTTATAAAGACAAACTAAACGAGCGTAATTTTCTACCTATATACTTAGAATACGATTACGTTCTTTTTTAGCCTTAGCGATCTATTTAGATAGTTTATCTTAAGTATAGTTAATAGCTCTCTCTATTACAAATAAGTATAGACGTAAGAATAAGTATTATTAACCTATACTCTATAAGAGACACGCTAGAAAGATTATAAGACGCGTAAGTATTAGTATAAATATATACTTTATAAGCCTTACTATATTTTAAAGAAATATACTTTAGGGGAGGATTTAAAGACTTATAATAAGAATAAAGGAATATAGTAATACTATAACGTAATACACAATCTACTAATTAAAGACAACGAAGAGTAGACTTAGTAGGTATAGAGATAGAGAGTAAAGAACTCTATATTAATAAAGAAACTAGGTTAATAACTTTAGCTCTAAGATAGATAAACTAAAGTCTACCTAAAGGGGGAGATAGTGTTATAGGCGTAATAGAAGAAATTAAGATAGAACTAATTAGTCTTAGTCTAGGCGCTAATAAAGTATAGGACGAGCAAGGTAATAACCTTAATTAGGAAACTACCTATAACTAGGACACGTAGTAGTAATCTATAGTTACGTATAAATAGATTAGTAGTAATCTGTTATAACGCAATAATAGATTAGGGTAATCTGTAGTTACAAGTAAATAGATTAGTAGTAATCTATAAAGTTATATAGATAGATTACTAGTAGTATATAGTTAGTATAATGCGTATTATTAGGATAGTATTAGTAATTTAATCCTTTAACTATAGAACGCTAATACAAGATAGTTGCAAAACATCTTCTATTATTTATAGTTATTATAGATTACTCCTAAGCTTTTACTATTACCTTGTAATCTACTAACCCCCTTTAAGATAGGCACCTATAGTCGACGATAGGAGGCCTATTACAAATATCTATAGCTTTCTAATAAATATTAGATATAGCTTACTCTTTAAGCTATTAAAAGAGATATATAACTCTTATAATAATATACTATAGCTATCTATAATATTACTTAGTTAATACTTAGTAACTAATATATAAAATAACTATTATAAGTAGATTATAGGCCTAAATTAATAAATCTTACTAAGCTTAAAGAAGATATAGTTCCTAAGTATATTATTAACTTTATTAACTATAGCTTTTTTTCTAAGCTTATAAATATAGCTAATATAGCTAATTCTTTATATACTAAGTATAATTTAAGCTAAGTTAGTATAAACTAGCTTAGTACGTTTATTAAGTACTACTCTAAGCTTAAAATAAAGTTTAATTATAAGTATTACTATATAAAAGCTTTCTATAAAGATCCGAATATTATATAAGCTTAGTTTAAGCTAGTAGATAATACTAAAGCTAAGTATAGTATCTTAAAAAATAATATATAGAACTTTAATAAGACTAGCTTTATAATAAGCTAGATTATAGTAAGTATAGTTATTATAGTATTAAAGAGATATTTCTAGCTAAAAGTAATTTAGCTAAGTAAAAGAAAGTACGTAATAGCTAATATAAGTATTAATATAACTAGGTAGGCTATCTTAGCTTTTATTATCCTTAAAGTACGCTACTACCTATTAAGCTAATATAAAGATAGTAATATACTTTATAACTAAGTTATTAGAGTCTCTAATAATAGCTAAATAACTAATATACTTAGTCTTATATAGTTAAAGTACTTTAATACGTATATAAAGACGTATACTATTAAAATAGTATATTTACTTATTATTAATAACTATAAAAGCTATAACTTACTTAAATTTAAAAAATACTATAAAGATAACAAGATTATTACTCTTTATATACTTACGTATATATTATACTTTTTATAGTTACTTAATATAAGCTATTATACTTATTTAAAGAAAGTATATAGATACTAAGTTAAAGTACTTATATATAGTTTAATTAACTATATTACTAAATAGGAGTTTTTACTAGCCTTTAAGCGCGCTTATAATATAGTAATTACTTCTAAGAATATCTAAAGAAGGTTTTAAAGTACTAGATTAGCTTTATTTAACTTAGAATAAGTTATATTAATACTTATTATAAAGCTACGTACTTTTTTACTACTTTTACCTAATAATAACTCCTAATAGTTATAGACTCTAAGTAATACCTTTAAATTTAGGTTGTAATTAATACTTATAAAGGTAAGGATTTAGAAGTACTTAAATATCTTACTAACTTTAATAGTAGAAGCTTTTAAGAAAGTTTTAAAAGAAGTAGTAATTATAGTATATAAGCTAGTACTAGTATAATAAAAGATAGCTAAGCTTAAAGCTATAAATAAAGCTATTATATAATAAAAGTTATATACAAGAAAGTAGGTTAAAGTAGAAGAAACCTTAATATTTAAAAATAAAGTATACTTAGCTACTTTTATAGACTTTAATAGGCGTAGTAATAAGAAGAAGTTAAATAAGTAAGTAGATACTAAAGTAAGTAAACTATTTTAATAATAGTATATAGTATATAAGAAGACTAGGTATAATATATATATATATATATAAATATATAGTAGAAGTAGACTCTAAATAATATTATATCTTACTTTATACTATATAGGGCTAGAGTAAGCTATTTTATACTAAAACGTAGTAGTTTTAATAAAAGCTTAGTAAAAGTAACTAGTAATCTTATATAACTAGTAAACCTATAGAGTATATTATTATTAAGATAGTATTAGTACTCTAATTTCTAACTAAGAGTAATAATATATTAATATTACAAGAATTATTCTATTATTTATAAGTTTATTACTTAATTATAATATATACTTTAGTTATTAACTTTTAATCTACTATACTTCTATTCTAAAGAAGATTTAAGTAGTTAATAACTTAGAGCTCTATTATATATAGTATAAGTAAAAAGATAAAAAAAGTAATATTACTAATAAAATATAAAGTAAATAGAGCTAATCTAGTTTAACTTAAAGTATTATTACTTTAGAGTTAAAAGAACTTTATATATAATACTAAGAGGTCTATAACTTTAAAGAAGTATAAGTACTAAGAGAGCTTTATACTTAATATAAAGTAAGAAAGTAATTAGTAGTTAAGATAAATACTTTTACTACTAGCTTACTTAATTAAACTTAATTTTTAGCTATAAACTTACTATAACTAAAACTTCTAGAAATATTTATAAATAAAAATAAAGTAAAATAAAACTACTAAGAAAAAAACTATAAAAGCTACTTCTTTTTATTTTATTACAATAGTAATAAGAGAAATCGAAATAGAACTAATTAGTCCTAAATTACCTACTAACAAAATATAAGATAAGTAGGGTAATAGCTTATAAAATAATAGACTTAATTAGGAAGCTAATTATAATATAGATACGTAATAAATTTATAAATTTATAATCTTAGTAAATATAAAGTTATAAAGCTATATATATAATAAATTTATAAATTTATAATCTTAGTAAATATATAGTTACAAAGCTACTAAGGTAGTCTAGATATATAAGTAGTAGTAATACGTATTATTAGGATAGTATTAGTAATTTAAATATTAATTACAAGTAATAATATTAAGATAGTTGTAAAATATCTTCTATTATCTATAGCCTATTATAGATTATAATATAAGCCTTTATTATTAACTTTTAATCTACTAATACTTATAGTAGTTACTTGTAGTTAATAATAGGTAACTCTATTACACCTTACTAATTTAGTTATTAGAAGAAGTAAAGTATAAGTAGCGTATAGTCTAAGCTAATATAATAGTAGAAAGTTTAATAAAAAAGAGAGTTAAAGTACTTTTAAGTAGCTATAAATTAGATAATACTATATAGAAAGTAATTAAAGACTACCTAAACAACTTAATCTCTAAAAAAAAAATATAAAACTAGTAATTAATACCTTAGAAATATAGAATAAAGAACTCTAAGACTATATAAAATAAAATAAAGCCTAGATTAAGGCTATTATAGAAAGATAAAACTAGATAGAATAAATTACCTAAAGGCTAGAGATAAGTATAATAAAGAAACTACCTAAGATACTTATACTTAAGAAATTTAATAAGATAAAAGAAAAACTAAAACCTTTTATAGTATTAGTATAGCTATAGATAGATATATAAGTACTATACTTTAATATCGAAGAAAATAAAGTAATATATATTAGAATATACCTTAAAGAAGATATAATAAAATTATTTAAATCTACTAGATAAATTTTACTATATATACTCTAATAACGTAGAAGGATAAAACTAAAACTATTTTTAGAAGTTATAAATACTTTATTAAATAAATAAAAGTAGTATTTAAAGATATAGATATTACTTAATAGGCTAAAAAAAAGTTTAAAAAGCTTATATAATATAAGAGTATTTTAGAATATATATTATAGTTTTAATAGCTATTATAAAATATAGAATAGAATAAGTTAGCTCTAATATTATAATTTAAATAAGAACTAAACTTAAAAATCTAATATAAAATAATCTATATAGAGAAACTATAAATACTAAAAGCTTTAAAGTAATAAGTAATATAAATTAATAATAATCTTTAAGAATAGAAGAAAAATAAGTATAGAAGATAACCTAGGAACTAAGATACTAGAGACTCTATAATCCTTAACACTAATAAGGATAGAAAGAAAAAGAAAAATAAAGACTTTACGTACTTTAACTATAGTAAGAAAAGCTACTATATAAAGGACTACTATTCTAAATAAAAGAAAGATATAGTATATTTTAAAAATAAGAAACTAAGATACTTTATAAAAGATTATAGAAATAAAGAACTTAAGAGAGATAAAGAAACCTAGTTAAAAATAACTAAGAATAGAAAAGAAGTACTTAAAGTATAAGCTAAACTCTAAAAAAAAGTAGCTAAGAGTAATAAAATATAATATATAATACTTTATTAAACCTTTTATTATAAAGATAACTACTATATATATCTTTTTAGTAAGTAAAGAGTAAAATAGTTTCTATAGAAAAATAAAGTAGTAGTAATAAAAGATAGAACCTAAGTATAGCTTAAAGAAATAAGATATATAATAGACCTACTAATAGAAGACTTAAAAAGAGAAGAGCTCTAGAATCTATTAATCTAGGCTAAAAGATAAATACTAGATAAAGAGACTAATATAGTTATCTCTAAAGAATAATAAGAATATAAAAGATAAATTAGTATAAGAGGTATAAAGTATACTAAGCTAAATATATATAGTTATAATAGCTATATAATAATAGATATAGAAGAATAAAATAAATATTAGAAGTTTATTTAGAAATACTTACTAGTTATAAGTATAGAGAAAGCGTATAAAAACTAGAAAGAATATAATCCTAAAGTAATAAAGTTAATAATATTTTAATAATAAATAGAATAATATATAGTAGTAGTAGGAAGAATACCTATATAAAGAGAATAGTAGTTCTTTATAAAGAAAACGTAATAGATTAATAAAGCTTATATACTACGTATACTAATAGTATACTATATCTTAGTAATAGAAAGACTTAGAAAAGATAGATACTAAGAAAGAGATAATAAAAGAATAAATCTAAAATATCTAGTATATAATAAGATATTATAGATATTATACCTAAATATAAATTGTATTATATATAGAGAATAGAAGGTATATAATTATATATAGCTAGTAAGAAAAAAAGGATATAACTACGTAAATATAATTATAAAGAAAGATATCTAGGGTTAGAAAATAATTAAAATACCTAACAATAATTATATAGTAATTAGACTAGGACTAAAGCTATTAAAAGAAAATATTTAAATAAAACTATAGTATAAATATATATATAATAAATATCTATAATACAAGAATTAAAAGAATAAAGTAGAGTAGTAGCTCTAGAAGAATAGATAATTTAAAGAAAAACCTAAGTATAAAAAACTAAAAGGTATAGTAGGCTTATATATTATAAAAATAAGTATATACTAAGAAAAGTAAGTGTAAATTATAATTAATAGTAGAGGTATAAAGAACTTTAAATTAAAAAGATTTATAGAAAATTAAGGAATAAAGTATATAATAAAGAAATACCTTTAATAACTAAGTATAATTAAAGAAAAACTATTTTAGGAACTTATTAAGTTTAAGATAGTACTCTCTATATTAATACTAGAAAGACTAGAAATTAAAAATATAGTTATAGATATAACGTATTCTATTAGCGAAGTAGCTATATTACTAAGACGGCTACTCTAAAATATACTAAAAAATCGAAAATTTAATATCTAATATCTTAACAACTATACTATAATAACTTCTAAAAATTTAATAGATTAAAGATTATATATAAAGTAGTAATCTATAAAATTTTTAGAACGTATAGCCTAGTTTATTTAATATTATTAATAAAAAAGTGTTTTTTACTATAGAAAATTTTACTATCTTAAGAACTACTAGGCTATACGCTTTAAAAATTTTATAGATTACTACTATATATATAATCTTTAATCTATTAAATTTTTAGAAGTTATTATAGTATAGTTATTAAGATATTAGATATTAAATTTTCGATTTTTTAGTGTGTTTTAGAGTAGCTATCTTGGTAATATAGCTACTTCGCTAATAGAATATGTTAACAATAATTAATAATAAATAAGATATAATATTAGGTATACTATAGTTATAAATAACTAACCTAAAGATTAATTAAAGAATAGAGAAAATTAGTTACTCTAAAAAAGAGATATTAAAGGCTAATATAAATATATATAAAAGAGAATTCCTAGAAGAATATAAGAAATAAGAAAAACAACTTACTAAACTTAAAGAATACCTTCTAAAATATTAACAATAAGATTTAGTAATAAACTTAGAAGAAAGAAAGAATATAAGATAGAGCCTAGTATATAAGAAAATAGAAGAAGAATTAAAAATTAAGTAAAGATTTATAAGAAATATAATAAGAAAAAAGATAGATATAAAAATTCTAATCTTTAGTAGTATATAGACTTATCTTTATAGATAAAAAAAAAATAAAAGTAAAATAACTTTATATAGATTTTAGAAAAATAAATATAATTATAGATAAAAACTATTAATATATTCTATTAGCGAAGCAGCTATATTACTAAAATAGCTACTTTTTCTTAGCACGAAGAATACTATATATAAATAATAATATAGTCTTAATAAAACAATATTTTAACTCTATAAGAAAGTAGAATTTAACTTAGGCTTTAAGCTTATATATTAGGCTATTTTTAGACTTTATAACGCGCTACTATAGCTTTAAATATATAATATTAGTAGCTCTTTACCTAGCTTTATAGAATCTTTTATTAACGCGCTACTTAACTAAACTACTAGAAACTTACTATAATAGAAGAGTAAACTATTATATAGTATATTCTTAACTTTAATTTAAGAGGATTTACTCCCTAGTTATATAAAGTAGTAGATATAGTAGATAAGCTATTAGTAATACGTAGTAAAAAACTAGTTAGGAAGTACTAGCCTATACGCTTTATAGCGCGTATAGATAAGCTTAAGACTACTTTTAGTTAAGTAAAGGATTACTAGAGAATACTTTAAGAAGATCTAGTAGTTATTAGTAAGTAGTTCTAGCTCGTATAGGATATAATAGCGACGTATAGCGTTAATCTAGATAATATTTATAACTCTAATAAAACTAGCTTTTAGATAAGAATAATTAGGTTAATAAAAGTTGTTATAGGCTTAGAGAAGTGTATAAAGCCTAATCTTATTTAGCTAAGTAATTATAAGTAAGTTATAGCTATTATAAGTATTTATACTACTAGCTATATAACCCTACTATTTATTATCTATAAAGGACGCGTCTATATCTCTACTTAGTATAAGGAAATAGATATACTATGTAATTAGAAGATCTCTATCTCTAAGAATAGATAGATAAATAATATACTTAGTTTTAAGTAGTTAAAGTACTTTAACGTATATATAAAGGCGCGTTAAGTAAGGTTATACTAGCTACTTATCTTAGATAGCTATAAGAGCTACTTAAATTAAGATTTTAAAGACTACTACTTTAAAAATAATATTCTAACGCTCTATATACTAGCCTATTCGTTTTATATCTTCTAGCTACTTAACGTTATCTACTTCTTACTATTAAAGCTTAAGTACTCTTAGTACGTATAAAACTTAGTACGCTAGTATATCTACTATATTAATAAAAAAGGCTTCTTTCTAGCTTTTAGAGACGCGTTTTTTAATATATTTACGTACAAGAATTATAAAAAGGCCTTTAAAGTATCTAGATTAGTTCCTATTAATATATAAAAAGTTCTTAATTACTTTAAAGTATAGCTACGTACTTTACTAAGACTCTTACTACTAGAGACACTATAGTAGTTAAAGACTTTAAGTAATATATATAAATTTAGCTTTTAGTTAAAGCTTATAAGTAGCTCTTTTATATAATTACTAGAATTAGCTTAGTAAGGGTTCTTGTAGCTTATTAAAGGAGCTAAACTTATACTATATTAAAACGCTCTTATAAGCTCCTAGATTATAGAGCTTAAAAAGTAATTAGTAAAGATAATAAAGTATAAAACGCGTAAATAGAAGTAGATTTAGTATAGTAGTATATTAGAGTATAGTACTAAAGTGTTATACGTAGCTATAGAGGCGTCTAGTAAGACTTAGAGAGTAAAGAAAGCTTATAGTAGTAGTAGTAATAGGTAGGCTTAATAGGCTTAACTAAGTTAATAGTATTATAAGAACTATAACAAGATAGAGTATAATACTTATACGTACTAAAAAGATATAGAAGAAGATTCTAAATCTACTATAAGTATATTGTATACAAGTTCTATAGCTAGTTATTAAGTAAATTAATTTTTTATATATAATATTCGCGATACTAAAGAAAAGTAGCTATTTTAGTAATATAGCCGCTTTACTAATAGAATACGTTATCTCTTACTATATATAGATAAAATATAAGATAGACTATAAAGAGTAAAGATTTTTATAAAACTAGATATCTAAAATACCTACTACTAGATTAGAATAAAAAAAGGTAATAAATAGAAAATAGTGTTTATAACGTAATATAACTATTTAAATATATAGTTATACTTTTTAGATTAATAGATATACTAGTATAATTCTAAGAAAGAATAAATATAGTCTTAAAAGAATACCTAGATATATTTATATTTATATACTTAGATAATATCCTTATATTCTTAAATAAAAAAGAAGAATACGTATAATATATATATAAAGTACTAGAAAAGTTAGTAGAAAGTAAGATATTTCTTAAAATAAGAAAATACAAGTTCTATATAAAAGAAATAGATTTCTTTAGATTTATTATAGAACTAAGAAAGATAAAGATTAACTTAAATAAGATTAAAGTAATCTAGGAATAGCTAATACTAAAGAACCTATAAGAGGTATAATAGTTTTATAGTCTAGTAAACTTTAATAAAAAATTAATAATAAAATAGTTTAAAATAATAGAACTATTAATAAAACTTATAAAGAAAGATATACTATTTAAATAGATATAAGAATATAATAAAATATTTAACTATATTAAATAAAAGTTTATAGAAAACCTAGTTATTAAAATATATATCCTAGACCTACTAGTAATAGTAAAAATAGATATATTAAACTTAGTCTATAAGATAGTACTAATATAAGAAGACTAGGCTATAAAATAAGAATACTTAGTTAAATACTTTTCTAAGAAAATAAAACTAGTAGAACTTAACTACTTAATCTATAATAAAGAAATACTAGTAATCTATAAAGTATTTAAATAATAGAGAGTATACCTATAAAGAGTAAAATACTAAATAAAAGTCTATATAGACTATAGAAACTTTATAAAATTTATAATAAATAAAGAACTATTATAATACTATATAAGATAGTAGGAATATATATTAATATTTAATTTTAAAATTATATATACTAAAGGTAAAGATAACTAACTTATAGACGCTTTACGTAGAAGACTAGACTTATAAGAAGAAATAAATACTACTAGTATAGTTCTAATAAAGAATAAAAAAAGATATTTAGTCCTAAATATACTTAAAAAAGCTATAATACTTAAGAGAATAAGTAGCGAGCTAGAAAAATAAATTTAGAAAAAAATAGAAAAAGACTTTAAAGAAATAAAAAAGCTTAAAATCTAAAAAGGATTTATAAAAGTCTATAGAAGAATATATATTCTAAATAAGATATAGAGAGAATTTATATAATAATTTTATAAACTACTAGTATATAGATACTAGAGTATTAATAAAATATTAGATAGACTACTATAGAATTACTATATTCTAAGAGTAAGATAACTAGTAATAAATATACTAAGAAATTATATAGAATATTATAGAAATAAGTATAGTAAATACGTACTATATAAGATATTATAATTAGTTAAAGTACTAGAATAACTATAAAGAGTTATTATAATAGACTTTATTATAAAGCTACTTAAGTTAAAAGACTTAATATTAGGAATTAAATAAAATAAAATCTTAATAATAGTAAATAAGCTTATAAAGTACTTATACTTTAGACTATATAAAAAAAAAAGTAGAATAGAAGTTACTATATTCTAGGTCCTAGGAACTATAATTAGCTAATATAGTATTCTAGATAAAATTATTATAGATAGAGATATAAGATTTATATTAAAACTATAGGAAATAATAATAGTATAAATAGGAATTAAATATATAATATCAATAGTATACTACCTATAGATAGATAAGTAATTAGAACGTATAAACTAGATAGTAGAATAATATCTAAGGTGCTACCTTAACTATAACTAGAATAATTAGGTATAGCTACTACTTATAGTATAGTTAGTATATAATAGCGTAAAGAATATAATAATAGGAGTATTACTCTTTTTTATAAACTATAGATTTAACCCTAATATATACTAGATACTAAGATTTTAGATATTTTAGTCTTTAAAAAAAGAAAACTTTACTAATAAACTTAAAGATATATATAACTAATTAAAATAAGATATACAATTTCTATATAAATAAATAGTAAAGTATTATAATAAGAAATAAAGAAAAAGACTTTAATTTAAAGAGAGAGAAAAAGTAGAGTTAGTTAAGAAAAATATAAAAAGTAAATAACTTAGTTTAAAACTAGATTATATTAAGATAAGACTATATAAAGTAAAAAAGAAAGTTATACTAGTTATATTTAAGCTAAGACTACTAAATAAAATAAGAATATACCTAATATTCTACGTAGTACTACTAGAAATAGTACTATAAAAAGTAGAACTACTAGTATATAAAGTAGATACCTATAGAGAATAAAAAGAATAAGAAGTTAAAGAAATTTTATAATACTAGTTCTATAATAAAAAGAACTACTATATAGTAAAATAAATAAGTATAGATAAAAAAAGATAACTATAGAAAGAAATATAGGAACTAGAAGATAACCTTAACTACTCTAAGAAACTAGAAAAGTACTAAAGTTAAAACTCTCTAGACTACTTTATAGTAAATTAAGAAAATCGATACTACTACTACTAGATAGAGAAGTAATAAGAACGCTTAATATAATAGGAGCTAGAGTAGCCTCTATAGCGTTATCTAAATCTAACTTAGCTTTTAATACTTAAAACTATTTAAATAACCTAGTATTATTATAAGCTTTTATTTTATAAAGATACTTAATATAAGAATAAAGCTTTACTAGCTTATAAAAAGTTAACTTATACTTATCTTTAGTAGTAGTAAGCTATAATAATAGTTTATCTTAAGCTCTATTAATAGCTCGCCCTATACAACTTAGTAGAAAGAGACTACTTAGAAATTAAATACTTATAATCTATAAGTAAAATATTAGAAGAAACGTACTTATATTATATATTAGTAAGAATACACTTATTATAGTACTTACTATCCTTTAAAGATATAAGATACTTAAGACCTAGTAAATAATAATAATAACAAGGAAATATCTTAATCTTATTACAAATTATACGCGCTATAATAAGAAGTTTATTATATTAAGAACGTAATAATATAGAAAGTAATAAGGAATTAGTAATTAATAAAGAAATAGGATAGATAACTTTAGCCCTAGGATAGAAAAATAAGAACTTACCTAAAAGTAAGAATAGTATTATAATAGTAATAAGAGAAATTAAGATAGAACTAATTTGTTCTAAATTACTTACTAATAAAATATATAATAAGTAGAGTAATAGCTTATAAAATAATAGACTTAATTAGGAAGCTAATTATAATATAGATATATAATAGATTTATAAATTTATAATCTTAGTAAATATAAAGTTATAAAGCTACTAAGGTAGTCTAGATATATAAGTTATAGTAATACGTATTATTAGGATAGTATTAGTAATTTAATTATTAACTACAAGTAATAATATTAAGATAGTTATAAAATATCTTTATTATTTATAGCTTATTATAGATTGTAATATAAGCTTTTATTACTAACTTCTAATCTACTAATACTTATAGTAGTTACTTATAGTTAATAACAAGTAACTCTATTATAAGTTTCTTCTATATATTACTATAGAAATCTAAAAAGTAGAACTTAGTATTAAATACTTCTCTAAACTACTAAAATTAACTTAAGAGGCCTACTATAAAAGTAAGTAGAGTCTTACCTTTATATAAGTACTAAATTAAGCTAATTTAAAGATAGTAATACTAAATATACTAAGAATACCTATTAAATAGAAGATATAAGCTTACTATACTTTAAAGAACTATAGATATTAATATAAATAATTTTTAATAGACTTACTAGAGTATATATACTTACTTTAAAAAGAGCTACTACGCTAAATCCTAGAACTATAAGTATTAGAGTATAGAAGGGTATTATTATACGTAATATAAGATTAATTAGTACTTCTCTTACTTAAAAAGCTATTAATACTTACTTAAGTAAAAAAGTAAGCTAATATTATATACTAATACTAGCTATATACTAAAGACTAAATATAACTATTATAAACTAAAGATGTTAAAGAAAAGAAGAAAAACTACTAAATAAACTAGATAGAGTTAAAAGAAAATAAAAAAAACTTTAAAAAAAATAAAGTAAGATAAACTAGTATAAAATAACCTAACTAAGCCTAAGAAGTATAGGAATAAAACTAATTACTAGCTCTTTATATATTTAACTATAAAAACTCTATATATAAAATTATTAATTATATAAAGCTTAAAAAGTAAACGTTAGGTATAGCTTTACTAAAGCTAGAAAAAGAAAAAAGCTTATAAAACTAATCTTTTACTTTATAGCTTATATAGCTTTAGTAAAAAAAAAAAAAACTTAGGTTCTTTGTATAATACTACTTATATAAAGCTAAGATATTTCTTAATAATTAAAGTAGTAATAAGTGTAGTACTATAGCTTAAGGCTATAATAAATAAAAAGTTATAACTTAACTCCTTATTAGCTATATTAGTAAAAGAATAGAACTTTTTTATTACTTCTCTACTTAATATAATAGTAGAAGGTATAAATAGAAAAAAATTAAATATATATAGTATAATAATAGTAGACGTTACTTTTTATAGATATATATAGGCGTATATAGATATACTAAGTAATGTTTATAGTAATAGATACTAAAATATATAATATATACTTTAGTTTACTTTAGATTAATAAGTATTAACTTAAGATAAGCTATAGTACTAAGAAAGTACTCTTCTAAAGTAAGAAAGTTAAAAATATACTTAAGATTAAACTAGTAAGTATAGAAGATACTAAATAGTTTAACTAAATAATACGTAGTCTATAAAGTAATATATATACGTATTTAGTAAGCTATATAAGCTAAAGTAGCCTAATTAGCTTTAAAAGAAGCTTATTACTTTTATAATATACTAAGTATATAAATATAGCTTCTAAAAAAACTCTATAACTCTAGTAAAGTATAAACTTTAAGATTTAGCTATAAATTTAGTATAAAATATATAACTACTCTATTAGCTACTATATAATCTATTAGTAACTAAGTTATAAGTACTAAAGAAGTACTTAGCTAACTATATAAGTTAAGAGTAGATAAAATACTTAAAATTTCTAGTAAAGGTACTAATACTCTTTATAAAAAAAAAGATAGTAGCTTTAGGCTATATATAAACTATAGAGGTCTTAATAAAATAACTTTTAAAAACTAGTATCTATTACTTCTAATTATAGAGTTACTAAAGTAGTTAGCTTAAGTAAAGTACTATACTAAGCTTAATATTAGAGATATATACTATTATATTAGAATTAAAGAAAGTAATAAATAGAAAACTACTTTTAGAACTAGATATAGTTATTTTAAGTATTTAGTAATACTTTTTAGCTTTATAAGTACTCTAGCTTAGATTTAGGCTTATATAAACTAAGTATTAGTAGGTTTTATTAATATTACTTATATTATCTACTATAATAATATCTTAGTCTTTTTAGATATAGAAGAAGAGTTCGTAAGATATATAAAAAAAGTACTAGAAAAGCTATACTAATTTAAGCTATTTATAAAGCTTAAAAAGTATAAATAGTATATATAGTATATAAAGTACTTAAAGTATATTATTTTACTTAAAAGAGTTAGTATAGATATAAGTTATATTAAAATAGTCTAAAAATAGCTAATCTTATATATAGTATATAAAATAAAAGTATTTATTAGTTTTATAAACTACTATAAGTAATTTATAAGTAAATTCTTTTATATTACTTTACTACTAATAAAATTAACTTAAAAAAGCCTAAATATAGCTTAAAGTAAGCTTACTTAAAAGAAAGAAAAAAGCTAAAAAATATATTCTTTAAAGTACTTATCTTTATATACTTTATATAAAAAAGAGAGACTAAAGTAGAAGTTAATACTTTAAGTAGAGTAATTATAAGTATATTAAGCTAATTAGTTTTAACTAAAAGTAACCTAGTTTAGTAGAAGCTAGTTAACTTCTTCTTAAAGAAATTTATCTAAGTAAAGTATAATTATAATATATATAACTAAGAGTTACTTATAATAACTAGAACCTTAGAATACTAGTACTATTACTTTAATAGAGTACTATTTAAAATCTTTATAAACTACTATAACCTAAAATAGTTTATAGAAACTAAAGTATTAAATTATAAGTAAGTTTAGTCTTACTTAAGCTTTATAAAGTTTAATTTTATTATCTATTACTACTTAAGTACTATAAACTTAGTAAATAGACTTTCTAGAAAACTAAATTATATAGCTAAAGTAATAATATTAAAAAAATATATATAATATAGCTTTTACTAATATAAAGAATTTTTATAAGTAGTAGTAGTAATATATAGTTAGAGTATAATAAAGTAAAATAGACTAGAGTAAAAAAGCTATATCTAATAAGTTAGAAGATAAATTAGTATAAGATAGCTTAATTTAACTAAAAGAGTAGCTAAAAGAGTAGAGACTTCTTATAATACTTAAAAAAAAGTAGATATACTTAGAAAGTATTATAATATCTCTTTAGTAAGCTATTTTAGTATAAGAAAAACTCTAGAGAAGTTCTTAAAGCTATAAACCTAGAAAAGAGTAAGAAAGAAAGTAATAAAGTATTATAATGCTTACTTAAAGTACTAATAGTTAACTATAAGAAGATATTAACTTTATAAGCTTATATAACTCCTTTTACTACTAATAAGAGCTTAAAAAGAAGTTATAATAGACTTTATTAGAGAACTTTTTTAAAGTAAATTAATAGGTATAGTATATAATATAATACTTATAATTATAAACTTTTTAACTAAAATAGTTTACTATATCCTAGTATAGTCTAATTAGGATAAGTAAAACTTAGCCTAAGCCTAGATATATAAAGTAATCTAACTTTATAGTATTTTAGCTAGAGTAATCTTAGATAGAAAACTTTTAATAAATACTAAATACTAGAAGACTTTTTACTACTACTTTAATACTAAAAAAGTACTATTCTCTATATATTACTTATAAATAGATAAGTAGATAGAAAGATAAAATTAAACTCTAGAATAATACTTATATTACTACTATATACTAGAATATAATAACTAAGTAGAATAGCTACTAATAGTAAAGTATATATATAATAATAGTATAAATATAACTATAAAAGTTATACTCTTTTAAGTATACTATAGTTTATACCTAATTAGCTTAAACTAGCCTAAAGTTATATAGTTAGTAAGTAAGTTATATATAAGTAATATATATATATATACCTAACTAACTTTATATACTTATTTTATCTTATTATATAATAGCTTTATACTATACGCGATAATTACTTTTAAATAAAGTAGATATCTAGATTACTATCTTATTTATTAAATTAAGTTAAATTATAAGTAATTAAAAAGTAGATAAAGATTATAATATTATTAAATTAATACTATATAACTAATATTCTAGTATAACTACTTAACGTAATTACTAGCTTAACTTAAAGAAACTTAGCTAGCTAGAAAAAGAAGTAATAGTTAAGTATATTCTTAATCTAAATTCTTATTATTTTACTCTAACTCTAGCTACTATATATAAAATAGCTAATAAGCTACTAGCTATTTATAATATACTACTAGTTAAGTAAAAGTAGCTAGCTAACTTTATTAAGTATATAGATAGTCTTATAATATATTTTAATTATTTATATAATAAGTAGTAAGTTTTATATAAAGACTTAGCTACTATAAGTAACTAGTTTAAGCTAGTATAGTATATAAGAGCTATATATACTTACTTTAGCTTTACTAGAAATTCTAAGTAGCTTATATACTAAGTAATATATATAAGGGTATATACTAGTATAAGAGCTTATTATTAGTATTAATTATTAATATACTTAATTAACTTAAAAAAGGAGCTTATATAATTAGATTTCTAGTCTTAAAAGAGCTAATAAAGTAGCTAGTAAGTATAAATTATAAAAAAAGAAGTAGATTTAAAAAAAAAAGTCCTAATAAAGAGATAGAGAGAGAATATAATTACTTAACTAGAAGCTAATTACTAGATTAATTATAAATAGTATAAGAGTAAGAAGTATTTAAGCTTAAGTTACTAGACTTACGTATACTATAAAAAGTATAAAAAAACTACTACTTAATTTATTATATAAGTATATACTCTCTACTTTACTATATTATTAAGTTATATACTTAAAGAAGTATATAAAATTAGTTAAGTATATAACTTACTTATATATATAACTTACTTACTAACTACGTTAAACTTAATAATAGATAATAACTTCTTAGTAAAGAAAATAGCTATAAAAGTAATTATAATATAATAAAAATATAAAAAAATATTATAGTAGCTATAAAGTACTACAAGAAGTATACTAATAAGTAAAGGATATATATTTCTTTTAAAGTAAAAGACTAAATTCTTTTATCTATATAGTTATTAAGACCTTAAAACTAAGTAAAGGTAATAAAAGTAAGTAAGCTTCTATAAGATAGGTAAGGTTAATAAACAAGTTAGTTACTTAACTTAATTAATAGTTAGCTCTTATTAGAGTATTATAAGGTATATAAGTATTAATAAGTAGATAAGAATCTAATTAAAGTATTAGTTGTAATACTCTATTAAGATAAGAAGTAAAGAAGAGATTAAATATAATAGTCTATAAAGGTTTATTAACGTTCCTATATACTTACTATCTAGTGTTTATTTCTAAGCGCTTACTCTAGAGCGTTTACTCTAGAGCGCTTATTCTAGAGTGTTTACTCTAGAGTATTTACTCTAGAGCGTTTACTACTAAATAGTTACGTATTCTACTATGCTATATTACCTAGCCTAATTACGTATAATATAATAGCTTACCTACTACTTAGTATTATAATACTATCTCTCTTTCTTATACTAAGTTTATCTTTAGGCCTAGGCTTCTATTAGCTAGGTCTAGCTTATAAGTAGTTTACCCTACCTTTTAGTTAAAAACTATCTTACTATAATATTACTTCCTTTATAGTCTTATAAACTTTATCTCTTATTAGAAATCTTTACTATAAACTATATTTTTAAAATACTTTGTCTATATTATTCTCTTTTAGGTATTACTTATTACGTTATACTAGATTCTACTCTAAAGTATACTAAGTATACTTATATAGGGCGTCTTTATATTAGTATAACCTAAGAGTCTCTTAATTAAACTTATAAAGAGTTTTATAAAAAAGTTAATAATAATAAAAAACTTATTACTATTATTATTACCTATTTACTATATAATAAGAAAATATTAAAATCTACTAAAGAGCGTACTTACTATAAGACTTTATACCTAGTATTAGAATTAAAGTAAGAAGGTAATAAGGTCTTAGCGTAAGTTCTTAACTATTCTACTACTACTATTAATATTACCTTTTCTCTTACTATCTAGTCTACTATTAGCTTATTAGACAAACTTATTATAACTAAGGGCGCTTTATAGGCTCTACGTAGTTAAGTTTATTATAGAACTTTTTTCTACTAATATATCTATTATATCCTAGCTATAGCTTTATATATCTTGTATATCTTAGTATATTATACTTACTTCTTACTTTCTTAAGTATCTACTAATAATTCTATAGATTAGCTTTAAGTTCTTATATATTTTTACTTACTAAGTAGCTTTTCTATTTTACTAGCTACTTTTAGAGAAACTATATACTTTAGAAGGCGTTACGTTTTATTTCTTAATATCCCTATAGGTCTTTAACTTTAAACTTGTTATCCTCTTCTTTCTAATATTAGAATTATTACTATATTAGTATTTTTAGTTTAGCTAGTTCTAGTAAGCTTATATAGAACTTAGAGTATACTTTAGTATCTTTAGGTAGTTTTAGTATTTTTATTACTAGCTTGTTATCTTCTTTAACTAAAAATAGTCTAACCTTAATATAATTTAGTCTTTTACTAAGTTACTTTATTTATAGATTCTTTATATAAAGATACGCTTTATCTCTTTCTTTTAGCTAAGGTACTATTTTTTATTTTTAATTAATATATAAAATACTTTATTTCTAAGCTTTTTTTAGTTTTTATCTTATCTTATTATAGAGTTCTTGTATATCTTCTATACTTACTAATACTACTTCTATCTTAGGTCTTAGTAGTATTCTCTTAAATAAATTAGAGTATATCCTATAGTTTATAAAATATAGTGTTTTACTTATTACTTCTAAATACTTGTTATTATATACTAATTATACTATAGGTAATAGTAATACCTAATTGTTTTACTTCTAATTACTATAAATCCTTAGGTATATCTTTAATATCCTATTAGTCTATTCTATCTATCTATCTATCTATAGATAATAGGCTATTAATAGCTTTCTTTTTATCTCTATTACTATAAGTAGTGTTATCTAGTAATTAGACGTAAAAAGCTTATCTTTATTACTAATAATACTCTTTAGTATCCTATATCTTTGTATTAATATATCTAGTAGTACGTATTCTAGCTAATTTACTATATAGTTACTTTAGAATTTTTCTATCTTAGCGTATTTTATAAATTAGTCTACAATTACTATTATTATATTATATCTTATTCTTATTACTAGGTCTTTTAATATTAGTAGTCCTATAATAAAGTCTATTATAATATCTATCTATAGTTTTTCTAGTATCTTAATTACTTATATTTCTATATAAGGTATATATATCTTATACTTATTCTTCTAGTAATTTATATATTCTTTAATAAACTACGTTACTTTTTCTTTTATTTTACTAAATCTATAGTTCTTCTAGATTAGTTCTATAGTTTATACAATCTTTAAGTACTTATATACTAGGTTGTTATAGTATTATTATATAATTACTTCTTATAATTTCTCTAGAACCTTATTTATAATCCTAACTAGGTTATTAATTTTTTGCTCTTCTACTAGTTATATATTTAGTACTAAGTATCTTTATCTATTATCTTAGAGTATCGCTTCTTCTACTACTTATCTTTTTCCTATTATATTATATCTTTAGTTAAGCGCGTCTACTTAGCTATTTTCCTTACTTAGTACGTACTAGATCTTAAATTTATACTATCTTAGTAGTTCTAACTATTATATCTACTTATCTTTTAACTTCTTACTTGTTATAAAGTATATTAGGTTCTTATAATCTATCTTAATAATTACTTCTATTACGCTCTTAGTGTATACTCTCTAATATTTAAGCGTATTAACTATTATAAGTAGTTCCTTATTATAGATATTATATCTTTCCTCTTACTTTATAAACTTCTTTAAATAGTATATAATTAGATACTATTTCTCTTTATACTCTTATAGCGCTATTACTCTATAAGCTAGATTAGATATATTTATCTTAATAACTAAGGTCTTATTACTATAAAATTACTTTAGAACTAGTAGTATAATATAGGCTTACTTAAGTTCCTTATAAGCTTATTTCTACTCTACTCTCTATTCTTATATTATATCTTTTTTTATAAGCTTTATAAGTAGTAGTACTTTCTTTAAAAAAAATTCTATAAAGTATTAGTTAAAGTTAATAAATTTTAAGAATAATTATACGTCTTTAACTATCTTAGGTTTCTTCTATTCCTCTACTACTTTAATCTTTTCTTAGCTTATCTTAACTTTGTTAATACCTATTATATATCCTAGAAACTCTACTTTTATCTTATACTATTTATACTTCTCTAGCTTTAGTTATAGGTTATATTAGTCTAAGTACTATAGTACTATTATTACTTACTCTACGTGCTCGCTTTCTTCTTTAGAATATATTAGTATATTATCTAGGTAGGCTATAATAAACTTATCTAAGTATTCTTATAATATATTATTAATTAGTCTTTAGAACGTTACTAGTATATTTATTAGTCTAAAAGGTATTACTATATACTTATAATATTTATAGTATATTTAGAATACTATCTTCTACTCTTTACTTACCTTAATTTTTATTAAGTAGTATCTATTCTTTAGGTCTAGCTTTATAAAAATCTTAGCTTAGCTTAGCTTATCTTAGAGCTTATCTATATTTAGTAGTAAGTATTAGTCCTTTACTATAATGTTGTTTAGTTTTTAGTAGTCTATATATATCTTTAGTAGTTTTTTCTTCTTTAGTATAAAAAGAATTAGAAATCTTACTAATAATAAGGATTCTTGTATATATCCTTTCTTTAGATCTCTATTTAGTCTTTCTTAGAGTATTACTAATTTACTTTCTATTAATTAGTAAATAGGCCTAAAAGGTAGCTCTTTTCTTTCTTATAACTTAATTATATAGTCCTAAGGTTAGTACTTAAGTAATACTAGTATATCTATCTCTTCTACAAATAAGTAGCTAAACTTTTAGTATTATTCTAGGATTTTAGGAGTTACGCGTTACTCTTCTACTTTTACTTCTTAGCCTAGTACTCTACTAGTACTTATAGAGTTACTTATTCTTTCTTAATAAGTTACTATTAAAGCTACTATTTTATATAGTACTTTCTTATCTACTATTAAATACTACTAATACGTAGGCTTAGATCTACGTATATCTTTATAGTTGTTAAACAAGAAGTTCTAGTTTTTCTAATTAACTCTAAGATTAAACTCTTATAGCTATAAGAGTCTTAGTATAATATTTTTATTAGCTAAAACTAATACGTCTAAGGTAATCCTTATACTATATTCTTAAATAATACTCTCTATAGTTACTTTATTACTAACTATTAGGTTTCTTAGTATTAGTTGTTTATTCGCAATATAGATTAGATATAGTATCTTCTTTACTTATAGTTAGAGTTTTACTTATTCTACTACTTCTAGTATAATTAGGTTTATAAATAACTTTAAATCTACTAATACTTTTATTTTTTCTTCTCTTATCTTTACTAGGAGTTTAATAAGTCTTTTAGTATTAATAGCGTTATAGCTTCTAGATATATATCTAGCGTTAGCTATTTACTTAAAAAAGACTTAATCTTATAATCTTTGTTTATCTTTTACTAAAATCCTTAGAGTATCTTAATCTCTCTATATTATTTATACTTCTCTAGTATATATATTTTGTAATAAGCTACCTATTATTAACTATAGGTACCTCTATTAGGAGTTAGTAGATTAAGAGTTAATAGTAAAAGCTTATAGAGTAATCTATAATAACTATAAATAATAGAAGATATTTTATAACTATCTTATATTAGCGTTCTATAGTCTAAGGATTAAATTACTAATACTATCTTAATAATATACATCCTATTAGCTATATACTTATTGTAATCTATAATCTATAATCTATAAGTACTAAGAGTCTATAGATTATAGATTACTTTAGGTATTTTAGTTATATATAGTCTCTTAATTAAGGTTATTACCTTACTTATCTTATACTTTATTAGCGTCTAAGTTAAGACTAATTAGCTCTATCTTAATTTCTTCTATTATACCTATAATACTATCTCTTTCTCTAGATAGGTTCTAGTTTATCTATCTTAGAGCTAAAGTTATTAATCTAGTTTCTTTATTAATATAAAGTTCTTTATCTTCTCTTATACCTATTTTATCTATACGTTATTACTATCTTCTTACTAATTACGTATTACGTAATAGTATTAAAATATTTCTTTATTCTTGTTATACTTCTCCTAAATTAAACTCTAAGTCTCTTCTTTATATTATTTCTATAAATAATAGTAAGGCTTATAAAGCGTATATCTATATAAATATACGTAGTTCTTATAATATATCTAGTATCTTTTTTTCTAAGTATACGTTTATTATACTTATTCTTACGTCTAGGCTTAGTAATAATAAGGAAAGCTATTAACTAGACTTAAGAGAAATTACTATCTTAAATTATAGAGGCTAAAGCTAAGTATAAGTAAATCTAAGAGCTTACGTAAAGTAAGCTAGTAAAGAATTAAGCTTGTTTTTCTTGTTTTTATAAGATATAGGCCTTAAATAATAAGAAATTAGCTAAATAGTTAGTAGCTCTAGAAGCTAAGTTAGACTTAGATAAAGTATTTATTATAGCAGATCTTATATTAGATATTCCTATTATCTCTCTATCTATTATTAGTAATGTTAGTTCTCTTAGTTTACTACTAGGCGTTCTAGAAGGTTTTAATTTTAGAAGTCCTCTAGTTTCTTAGAGTAATTAAGGTTATTCTCTAGTTCCTATATTTTTTCCTATAGTTATCCTTTTTCGTCTTTACTTATCTATTCTACTAAGTAGTAGTTTCTTCTATTATAGAACTAGTACTTTAGGATTTTTTTAACTTCTTATTCTTTTTATTCTCTATACGTATCTACTTTATATACTAGTAGTTCTATATTCTATAGTACTTGTTCTAGTAAGGCTACGTAAAACGTTAAGTATATTCTTATCTTATTTAGTAGCTTTAGTTTAAATATAACTAGTATAACTTCTTTCTTAATTTTATATAGTCTTATCTTAATATAGTCTAATTTTAAACTTAGTTACTTACTCTTAATATTTTTTTATACTAACTATACTTTTTCTCTTTTTCTAAATTAGAGTCTTTCTTTATATTTCTTATTATAGTACTTTACTATATAGTTATATAGGAATTCTATATCTTATCTTAGTTAGTTATATATATCTTTAAGTTTATTAGTAAAGTTTTCTCTTCTTAGAGACTAAAATATCTAATTCTTTAGTATCTAGTATATATTAGGTTTAAATCTATAGTTTGCAAAAAAGGGTAATATTCTTATTACTATATTCTTTACGCTATTATATACTAGCTATACTATAGGTAGTAACTATACCTAATTATTCTAATTGTAGTTAAGGTAGTATCTTAAGTATTGTTCTACTATCTAATTTATTCGTTCTAATTATCTATCTATTTATAGTTAATATACTATAGATATTATATATTATATTCTTAATTACGCTAAAATTATTCCTTATAGTTTTAATATAAATCTTATATCTCTATCTATAATAATCTTATCTAGTAGTCTATATTAACTAATTACTATTCCTAAGACTTAGTATATAGTAACCTCTATCTTACTCTTTTCTTTATATAGTTAGAAGTATATATACTTTATTAGTTTATCTACTATAGTTAAGATTTTATTATAGTTAACTCTTAATATTAGGTTTTTAGACTTTAGTAGTTTTGTAATAAAGTCTATTATAATAACTCTTTATAGTTATTCTAGTACTTCTACTAGTTATAATATTTAATATAGTATATATCTATTATATTTATTTCTATAGTACTCTATATAATCTTATAGTACTTCTATTACTAGTTATCTTACTTTTAGAATATAGTAGTCTTATAGTAGTCTATCTAGTATTTTCTTAATTCCTTAGTAACTATATACTAGTAATTTATAGAATTATTATATAAATTCTCTCTAAATCTTACTTAGAATATATATTCTTCTATAAGCTTATATAAATCCTTCTTAGATTTCTAGTTTTTCTATTTCTTTAGATACTTCTTATATTATTTTCTAAATCTATTTATTTAACTTATTATTTATTTTTTTAAGTATTATAGCTATTTTAAGTATATTTAAGACTAAATATCTTTCTTTGTTTTTAACTAAAACTATACTAGTAGCGTTTACTTCTTCTTATAAGTCTAGTCTTCTACTAAGGGCGTCTATAAACTTATTATCTTTTTCTTTTATATATATAATTTCTATATTAAATATTAATAAGAATTCCTACTATCTTATATAGTATTATAATAATTCCTTATTTATTATAAATCTTATAAGATTCTTATAGTCTATATAAACCTTTATCTAATACTTTACTCTTTATAGATATACTTTCTATTACTTAAATACTTTATAGATTACTAGTATTTCTTTATTATAAATTAGATAGTTAAGTTCTACTATTTTTATCTTCTTAGAGAAGTATTTAACTAAGTATTCCTTTCTAGTTTCTAGGTCTTCTTATATTAGTGCTATCCTATAGACTAAGTTAGACGCGTCTGTTTTTACTATTACTAGTAAGTCTAGGTTATATATTCTAATAACTAGGTTTTCTATAAATTTCTTTTTAATCTTCTTAAATACTTTATCGTATTCTTTTATCTATTTAAATAGCGTGTCTTTTTTTATAAGTTTTATTATTAGCTCTATTTCTTTAGAGTATCTTACTATTAACTTTCTATAAAAGTTAGCTAGCTTATAAAATTATTGTACCTCTCTTAGGTTTCTTAGTATTAGCTACTTGTCGATTAATTTAATCTTTTCTAGATTAATCTTAATCTTCCCTAGTTTAATAATAAATCTAAGGAAATCTATCTTCTTTGTATAGAATTCGCATTTTCTTATTTTTAGGAATAGTTTATTTTCTACTAGTTTTTCTAGTACCTTGTATATATATTGTACGTATTCTTCCTCTATTTCTAAGAATATAAAGATATTATCTAAGTATATAAATATAAATATATCTAAGTACTCTCTTAGTACTATATTAATTCTTTCTTAGAACGCTACTAGCATATTTATTAAGCTAAATAGTATAACTAAATATTTATATAGTTTATATTATGTTCTAAACGCTGTTTTCTATTTATTACTTTCTTTAATTCTAATCTAATAGTAGGCGTTTTAGATATCTAGCTTTATAAAGATTCTTACTCTTTATAGTCTATCTTGTATTTTATCTATCTATAGTAGTAGATATTAGTTCTTGTTTATAATTACTTTAGTTTTCCTAAAATCTATATAAGGTTTCTTGTTACTTATTCCTTTTTTATTTACAAATATTAGTCTATACACTACTAAAGATTTAGACTCTTTTATCTATCTTTTTTTTATTATATTTTAGATAAATATTTACTTAATTTTAGATTCTTCTTCTATCTTTTAGTAGACTAGGCTCTATTTTATATTTTTACCTTCTTTTAGTTCTATTACAAAGTCCTATAGTTAATATTCTAAAAGGTAGTCTTTTATCTTTATAAGTTATTCTTTCTATTTCTTATATTCTTTAAGGAATTCTCCTTTATAAGTACTTATATTAGCCTTTAATATATCTATTTTATTATAGCTAATATCTCCTATTCTCTAATTAATATATAGGTTAGTTATCTATAACTATAGTATACCTAATATT
>JALNQF010000417.1:0-32481 GCA_028456385.1 Ophiosphaerella korrae | reverse complement strand
TAAAAATTATAATCGAAACTGTTTTATATTATATAGACTAGTAAATTAGTAATCTATTACGTAATATTTAGTTACGTGCTAATATAGCTATTTTTTTATTTTTTTATTTACTAAAAACTTAGTTAGGTAACCCGAGCTAAAATTTAGATTACGTAAGCTAATCTAACCCTATTAGGTATAGTTAGAATATAAAGTATTTTTATACGTTAATTAAAAAGTTCTATTAAGTTAAATTTTGTATTAAAAAAAGACCTCGAAACACTTTAAATCCTAGCTTAAGTTCGCTTAGTAATTAATAATCGTAGTAAGCTAAGATAAAGTTTGGTATTTTCTCTTTAATATCCTTTTCAAGTTGTATTTTTAGCTAATTTATTTGTAGAGTTAATTTAAGTTGAAAATTGTAACTTTTTTTTAGTCTTTTTTTTCGTGTTACCCCACTGTACTATTCTATAGACTAAGTTAGATACGTCTATTTTTACTATTAATAGTAGGTCTAAGTTATATATTCTAATAACTAGGTTTTCTATAAACTTCCTTTTAATTATATTAAATACTTTATTATATTCTTCTATCTATTTAAATAGTATATCTTTCTTTAGAAGTTTTATTATTAGTTCTATATCTTTAGACTATCTTACTATTAATTTTCTATAAAAGTTTACTAGTCTATAGAATTATTATACCTCTTTTAGGTTTTTTAGTGTTAGCTATTTATTAATTAACTTAATCTTTTCTAAGTTAATCTTAATTTTTCCTAGTTCTATAATAAATCTAGAGAAGTCTATTTTTTTTATATAGAATTTGTATTTCTTTATCTTAAAGAATAGTTTACTTTCTACTAGCTTTTCTAGTACTTTATATATATATTATACGTGTTCCTCCTCTATTTCTAAGAATATAAGGATATTATCTAGATATATAAATATAAATATATCTAAGTACTCTCTTAGTACTATATTAATTCTTTCTTAGAAAGCTACTAGTGCGTTTATTAAACTAAAAGGTATAACTAAGTATTTATATAGTCTATACTATATTCTAAATACTATTTTCTATTTATTACCTTTCTTAATTCTAATCTAGTAGTAAGCGTTTTAGATATCTAGTTTTATAAAGATCTTTACTTTTTATTGCTTATCTTATATTTTATCTATTTATAGTAAGGAGTATTAGTTCTTATTTATAACTATATTAGTTTTTTTAAAGTCTATATAAAGTCTCTTATTATTTATTCTTTTCTTATTTACAAATATAAGTCTATATACTACTAAGGATTTAGATTCTTATATCTATCTTTTCTTTATTACGTTTTAGATAAACGCTTATTTAATTTTAGATTCTTCTTCTATCTTTCTATAGACTAGGCTCTATCCTACGTTCTTTCCTTCTTCTAAGTCTATTACTAAGTCCTATAGCTAGTATTCTAGGAAATAATCTTTAGGCTCTATAAGCTATTTTTCTTATTTCTTATATTCTTCTAAGAATTCTCCTTTATAAGTACTTATATTAGCTTTTAATATATCTATTTTATAATACTTAATTTATCCTATTCTCTAATTAATATATAAGTTAGTTATCTATAACTATAGTATACCTAATATTATATCTTGTTTATTATTAATTGTTATTATATCTATAATTATATTCTTAATCTTTATCCCTTCTAGTTTAAGCGTAGAGAGAACTATTTCAAACCTAATAAGTTTCTAGAATAGTTTTCCTTTAATTATACTTAGTTATTAAAGGTACTTCTTTATTATATATTTTATTTCTTAGCTTTCTATAAACTTCTTTAATATAAAGTTCTTTATAGCTCTACTATTAATTATTAATTATACTTTCTTCTTTTAATAAGTACCTATTTTTATAATATATAGGCCTCTTATACCTTCTAGTCTTTTTTACTTAGGTATCTTTATAAATTATCTATTTATTTAAAGCTATAGCCTTACTTTAAGTTTATATTCTTTATATTTTAGATATTTATTATACGTATATTTATACTATAGTCTTTCTTAGATATATTTCTTAGATAATTTTAGTCTAGGCCTTACTAGTAGGTATCTTTCTTCTAGGATTACTTCCTATCCTTAGATATCTTCTACTAGAATTACTCTTATATAATTATAGCCTTTTCTTTTTATAAGCTATATACTATTATTTACTTTAGAGTTCTTATATATAACGTAATTTTTATCTAGGTATAATATCTATAATACTTTAAAATATACTAAGTACTTTAGGTTTATTATCTTGTTATCCCTTTCTTAGTATTTATCTTTTCTAGGTATTCTTATTATTAGGATATAGTATACTATTAGTATTCTTAGTATATAGGCTTTATTAATCTATTATATTTTTTATACTAAGTACTACTATTCTCTTTATATAGGTATTCTTCTTACTACTACTATATATTACTTTATTTATTCTTAAAATAGTATAAACTTTATTTCTTTAGAGTTATATTCTTTCTAGTCTTTATACGCTTCCTCTATACTTATAACTAGTAAGTATTTCTAAATAAACTTCTATTCTTTCTTCTATTTCTCTATATCTATTATTGTATAGCTATTATAGCTATATATATCTAGCTAAGTATACTCTATACCTCTTACGCTAACTTATTTCTTACTTTCTTATAGTTCTTTAGAAGAAGTTATAGTAGTCTCTTTATCTAGTACTAGTCCTTTAGCCTAGATTAATAAGTTCTAGAGCTTTTCTCCTTCTAAATCTTCTATTAGTAGGCCTATTACGTATACTATTTCTTTTAGCTACGCTTTTATTTTTTCTTTTATTACTACTACTTTATTTTTCTATAAAAAGTATCTTACTCCTTACTTACTAGAAAGATATATATAGTAGTTGTCTCTATAATAAAAGGTCTAATAGAGTATTACGTATTATATTTTTTTACTCCTAGCTACCTTCTTCTAAAGTTTAGCTTATACTTATAGTACTTTCTTCTTCTTTTTAGTAGTCTTTAACTAGGTTTCTTTATCTTTTTTATAGTCTTTACTTCTATAGTCTTTTATAAAGTATCTATTATAAGTTAGAGCTTTACTCTATATAATTTAGGTAAGCCTATAGTAGTAAGTAAGCTATATAAGCTATTCGAGCTACTCTACTATATATAAGTAGCCTAGCTTAGATAGCTCTTTAATTAATAATTATCTCTTACTTATTCTTAAGCTTATATCTTATAATAGTATCCTAGTTTTCTATATTTATAATATACTATATCTTTCTTCTTTTATAATTAGTAGTCTTTTACGTAGTAGCTTTTTTTACTATAGTTAAAGTACGTAAAGTCTTTATTCTTCTTCTTTTTTCTATCCTTATTAGTATTAAGGATTATAGGATCTCTAATATCTTAGTTTCTAGATTAGTTACTATACTTATTCTTTTTCTATTCTTAAAGATTATTGTTAATTTAGATTACCTATTATTTTAGAGCTTCTAGTATCCTAGGTTTCTCTATATATATTATTTTATATCTAATTTTTATATTTAGTCTTTATTTAAATTGTAATATTATAGCTAATTTATTCTATTCTATATTTTAAAATAGTTATTTAAACTATAATATATATTTAGAAATACTTTTACTTTATATAAGCCTTTTAAGTTTTTCTTCTACTTATTAAGTAATATCTATATCCCTAAATACTACTCTTATTTATTTAGTAAAGTATTTATAACTTCTAAAGATAGCTCTAGTTTTATCTTTCTAGGTTATTAGAGAGTATATTGTATAATCTATCTAGTAAGGTTTATATTATCTTATCGCGTCTTCTTTAAAGTGTAGTGTAACGGGCCTCCTATTGTCGACTATAGGTACCTGTCTTAGAAGGGTTAGTAGATTATAAGGTAATAACAAAAACTCGTGTAGGGATCTGCAATAACTTAAGAACAATAGAAGATGTTTTGCAACTGTCTTGTATTAGCGTTCCGTAGTTAAAGGATTGAATTGCTAATACTATCCTAACGATACGCATTACTACTAGCTATATAGTAATACTATCTTGGCGGCTTCGTTGCTTCGTGTTTGCTAAGATCGCGAATTTACAAATTCGTTACATAATAGCTTCGCGGCTTTGTGTTTACTAAGATCGCGAATTTACGAATTCGTCACGTGTCTATATTGTAGTTAGCTTCCTAATTGAACTCGTTGTCCTATAGGTCGTTACCCTACTTATCCTATACTTTGTTAGTAGCTAAGCGTAAACTAATTAGTTCTATCTCGGTTTCCCTTATTACTGCTGTAACATGTAGTCTAATATATATTACTTTCTTTTCTTCTATATTAAAGTATAGTACTTATATATCTATCTAGAGTTATACTAATACTATAAAAGGTTTTAATTTCTCTCTTATTCTATTAAATTTCTTAAGTATAGGTATCTTAGGTAGTTTCTTTATTGCGCTTATCTCTAGTTATTAGGTAATTAGTTCTATTTAGTTTTAGCCTTTAATAATAGCTTTAATTTATACTTTATTCTACTTTAAGTAGTCTTGTAGTTCCTTATTCTACGTTTCTAAAGCTTTAATTACTATTTTTATATCTTCTTTATTATTAATTAGTTTATTTATATAATCTTTAATTATCTTTTATATAGTACTATCTAACTTATAACTACTCTTAAGTACTTTACTTATTAAACTTTTTACTATCGTATTAGCTATACTATACGCTACTTATACTTTGCTTCTCTTAATAACTAAATTAGTAAGGTATAATAAGCTTACTAGAGTCGACTTCCTAGTAACCTTTTAGGTTATTAGTAGATTAAGAGTTAATAACAAAAGCTTGTATTATAATCTATAATAGGCTATAAATAGTAGGAGATATTTTATAACTATTTTAGTATTATCGCTTGTAGTTAATAATTAAATTACTAATACTATCCTAATAATAGGTATTACTACTAACTATATACCTATATATCTTAGCTAGCTTTATACTTTATATTTACTAAGATTGTAAATTATAAATTTATTACGTACTAAGCTTTATACTTTGTATTTACTAAGATTATAAATTACAAATTTATTACGTATCTCTATTATAGTTAGCTTTCTAGTTAAGTTTATTACCTTATAGGTTGTACGTGCTTTCGTTATCTATAGTAGGGCTAACTAGCTTAAATTAGCTTTCTATTATTATAGCTATAATACTTAATCTTATAATCTTTATTTATTTTTTACTAGAATCTTTAGAGTATCTTAATTTTTCTATATTATTTATACTTTTCTAATATATAAGTTTACTAGATTATAATAATATATTAGTTATTTATAAGTATCTTGCTTATATTTATATTTTCTTTAATTATACTTAGAAAGTACTTAGCTTTTTACTTATTCTATAAGTATTATTTATATATTATCTTTATATACTCTTTTTATTTCTATTTATATCTAGATCTTTTATAAAAAAAATATCTAGATCTTATCTTATTAGAGTAGTAAGTAAAGTAGTTATTATAGTAATATCCTATCTATAATAATAATAAGTAGTTTAGGTTATATAAGTATAGCTAGTATTATAGTTCTTATATTAATTGTTATAGTAGTAATAGAAGAACTATAGATAGAACTAATTAATCCTACAAGCCTAGTCTTATACAACTCTAAAGGGTATAAGCCTAACTAGGAAGCTACATATAATTAGGATACTTAGAATAATCTATAATCTATAAGCTCTTAGCGATAGTAGATTATAGATTAAGCTAATCTATAATCTGTTAATCTTAGCAAATATAGATTATAGATTACAGCAGGTATATAGTTATTAGTAATACGCATTATTAGGATAGTATTAGTAATTTAATCCTTTAACTATAGAACGCTAATACAAGATAGTTGCGAAATATCTTCTATTATTTATAGTTATTATAGATCTTAACACAAGCTTTTATTATTATCTTTTAATCTACTAACTCTCTAGATAGGTACCTATAGTTAATAATAGGAGGCTTATTATACTTTGCTAATTTAGTTATTATAAGAAGTAAAGTATAAGTAACGTATAGTCTAGCTAATACAATAGTAGAAAGTTTAACTAAAATAAGCAAAGCCCCTAGGAGTAGTTATAAGTCTAATAGTACTATATAGGAAATAATTAAGGACTAAATTAATAACCTAATCTTAGATAAAGAAGATATAAAGATAGTAATCGACGCTCTAGAAACGCAAAACAAAGAACTACAAGATTACGCGAAATAGAACAAGGTATAGATTAAAGCTATTATTAAAGGATAGAATTAAATAGAATTAATTATACAACGCCTAGTAATAAGTACTATAAAGAAACTACTAAAAATACCTGTCTTTAAAAAGTTTAATAGAATAAGAGAGAAGTTAAAACCTTTTATAGCCTTAGCACAACTCTAAATAGATATACAAGTACTATACTTTAATATAGAAGAAAAGAAGGTAATATATATTAGATTATATCTTAAAGAAGATATAATAAGATAGTATAAACCCTACTACTTAGACTATATAATATATTCTCTAATAACCTAGAAAGATAAGATAAGAGCTATTTTTAGAAGTTACGAATACTTTACTAAACAAATAAGAGTAGTATTTAGAGACACGGACGTTACCTAATAAGCTAAAGAGTAGCTAGAAAAGCTTATACAAAACTAGAGTGTTCCTAAGTACATATTATAATTTAAGTAACTATCCTAAAATATAGAATAGAATAAGTTAGCCTTAATATTATAATTTAAATAAGGACTAAACTTAAAAATACAATACAAAATAATCTATATAGAAAAACTAAGAATACTAGAAGCTCTAAAATAGTAGGTAATATAAATTAACAATAATCTTTAAGAATAGAAGAAAAATAAATACAAGAGTTACGTCTAGAACTAAGACAAAGGAGACCCTATAATCCTTAATACTAATAAGGATAAAAGAAAAAAGAAGAATAAAGACTTTACGTACTTTAACTATAGTAAGAAAGGCTACTACGCGAAAGACTACTAATTATAAAAGAAGAAGGAGATAGTATACTATAAATACAAGAAACTAGGATACTTTGTAAAGGACTGTAAAAGTAAAGACCTAAAGAAAGAAACTTAGTTAAAAACAACTAAGAAAAAGAAGGAAGTACTATAAGCATAGGCTAAACCTTAAGAAAAGGTAGCTAAGAGTAAAGAAATATAATATATAATACTCTACTAGACCTTTTATTATAAAGATAACTACTATATATATCTTTCTAGTAAATAAGGAGTAAGATACTTTCTATAATAGAGAAATAGAGTAGTAGTAATAAAAGAAAGAATAAAAGCGTAGCTAGAAGAGATAGTATACGTAATAGACTTACTAATAGAAGACTTAGAAGGGGAAGAGCCCCTAGTACTATTAATCTAGGCCGAAGGACTAGCACTAGATAAAGAGACTACTACAGCTTCCTCTAAAGGACTATAAGAAAGTAAGAAATAAGTTAGTATAAGAAGTATAAAGTATACCTAGCTAATAATATATAGCTATAATAGCTACATAATAATAGATATAGAGGAACGTAATAAAAAATAGAAGTTTATTTAGAAATACTTACTAGTTATAAGTATAGAGGAAGCGTATAAAGACTAGAAAGAACGTAATCTTAAAGAAATAAAGTTTATACTATTTTAAGAATAGATAAAGTAATATATAGTTGCGATAGAAAGAATACCTATAGAGAAAGAGTAGTAGTACCTTATAAGAAGAACGTAATAGATTAATAAAGCCTATATACTAAGAATACTAATAGTGTACTATATCCTAATAATAGATACACCTAGAAAAGACAAGTACTAGGAAGGAGATAACAAAATAATAGATCTAAGACATCTAGTATACTTTAAAGTATTATAGTTAGTATACTTAGATAAGAATTATATTATATATAGAAACCTTAAAGCAAATAATAGTATATAGCCTATAAGAAGAAAAGGCTATAACTATACAAGAGTAATTCTAGTAGAAGATATCTAAGGATAAGAGATAATCCTAGAAGATAGATATATAGTAGTAAGACCTAGCCTAAAACTATTAAAGAAATACGTCTAAGGAGGACTATAGTATAAATATATATATAATAAATATCTAAAATATAAAGAATATAAGCTTAAGATAGGGCTATAGCCCTAAAAGGATAGATAGTTTACAAAAGAACCTAAGTAAAAATAGTTAGAAGGTATAAGAAGCCTATATATTATAAAAACAAGTATATATTAAGGAAAGAAAGTATAATTAATAATTAATAGTAGAGCTACAAGAAACTTTATATTAAAGAAGTTTGTAGAAACACAAGGAATAAAGTATATAATAAAGAAGTACCCTTAATAACTAAGTATAATTAAAGGAAAACTATTTTAAGAACCTATTAGGTTTAAGATAGTTCTCTCTACGCTTGAATTAGAAGAGATAATAATTAAAAATATAGTTATAGATATAACGACGATTAATAACAAATAAAATATAATATTAGAAATACTATAGTTATAGATAACTAACCTATATATTAATTAGAGAATAGGACAAATTAAATATAGTAAAATAGATATATTAAAAGCTAATATAAGTACTTATAAAGGAGAATTCCCTAAAGAATATAAGAAATAAGAAAGATAGCTCTTAGAGCTAGAAGACTACCTTCTAGAACATCGACTATAGGATTTAGCGATAGAACTAGAAAAAGGAAAAAACTTAAGATAGAGCCTAGTCTATTAAAAAATAGAAGAGGAATCTAAGATTAAATAAGCGTTTATTTAGACCGTAATAAAAAAAAGATAGATAAAAGAATCTAAATCCTTAGTAGCATATAAACTTATATTTATAGATAAAAAAAGAATAAATAATAAAAGGCCCTACGTAGATTTTAGAAAAACTAACGTAATTATAAATAAAAACTAATACCTACTACTATAAATAGATAAAATATAAGATAGGCTATAAAAAGTAAAAATCTTTATAAAGTTAAATATCTAAAACGCCTACTATTAGATTAGAATTAAAGAAGGTAATAAGTAGAAAATAGTATTTAGAATATAGTATAGACTATATAAATACTTAGTTATACTATTTAGTTTAATAAACACACTAGTAGTATTCTAAGAAAAGATTAATATAGTACTAAGAGAGTACTTAGATATATTTACATTTATATACTTAGACAATATCTTTATATTCTTAGAAATAGAAGAAGAATATACACAATACGTGTACAAAGTATTAAAGAAATTAGTAGAAAATAAACTATTTCTTAAAATAAGAAAATGCGAATTCTATATAAAGGAAATAGATTTCCTTAGATTTATTATTAAACTAGGAAAAATTAAGATTAACTTAGAAAAGATTAGATTAATTAACAAATAGCTAACACTAAAAAACCTAAAAGAAGTATAATAATTCTATAGGCTAGCTAACTTTTATAGGAAGTTAATAGTAAGATAGTCTAAAGATATAAAACTAATAACAAGACTTATAAAAAAGGACACGCTATTTAAATAGATAAAGGAATACGACAAAGTATTTAATAAGATTAAAAAGAAGTTTATAGAAAACCTAGTTATTAGAATATATAACCTAGACCTACTAGTAATAGTAAAAACAGACGCATCTAATTTAGTCTACAAAATAGTACTAATACAAGAAGACCTAGAGACTAAAAAAGAATACTTAGTTAAATACTTCTCTAAGAAAATAAAGATAGTAGAACTTAACTACTTAATCTACAATAAAGAGATACTAGTAATCTACAAAGTATTTAAATAATAGAAAGTATACTTACAAAGAGTAAAATATTAAATAAAGGTCTATATAAATTATAAGAATCTTATAAGATTTATAATAAATAAGGAACTATTATAACGCTATACAAGATAGTAGGAATTTCTATTAATATTTGATATAGAAATTATATACATAAAAGGGAAAGATAATTAGTTTATAGACGCCCTTAGTAGAAGACTAAACTTACAAGAAGAATTAAGCGCTACTAGTACAGTCCTAGTTAAAAACAAAGAAGGATATTTAGTCTTAAATACACCTAAAATAGCCGCAACACTTAAAAGAAAAAGTAGCGAGCTAAACAAATAGATTTAGAAAACAATATAAGAAGTATCTAAAGAAATAGAGAAACTAGAAATCTATAAAGGACTTGTATAAGTATATAGAAGAATATATATTCTAAAGAAAATCTAAAGAGAATTTGTATAATAGTTTTACAAACTACTAGTATATAGACACTAAGGGATTAACAAGACCTTAGATAGGTTACTATAAGATTACTATATCTTAAAAGTAAGATAACTAGTAATAGAGATACTACAAGACTATATAGAATATTAAAAGAATAAGTATAATAGATACATACTATACAGAACGTTATAACTAGTAGAAGTACTAGAATAACTATAGAGAGTTATTATAATAGACTTTATTACAAAGCTACTAAAGTCTAAAGACTTAATATTAGGAGTTAAATATAATAGAATCCTAATAATAGTAAATAAATTTATAAAGTATATATACTTTAGACTATATAAAGAAAAAAGTAGGATAGAAGTTACTATATACTAGGTTCTAGGAACTATAATTAGTTAATATAGACTACTAGACAAAATTATTATAGATAGAGATGTAAGATTTATATTAAAACTATAGGAAATAATAATAGTATAATTAGGAATTAAGTACGTAATGTCTATAGTATACTACTTATAGATAGATAGATAATTAGAATAAATAAATTAGATAGTAGAATAGTACCTAAGATACTACCTTAACTATAAATAAAACAACTAAGTATAGCTACTACTTATAGTATAGTTAGTATATAATAGCGCAAAGAATATAGTAATAAGAGTATTACTTTTCTTTATAAACTATAGATTTAAACCTAATATATACTAAATACTAAGATACTAGATATCTTAGTCTCTAAAAAGAGAAAACTTTGCTAATAAACTTAAAGATATATATAACTAACTAAGATAGGACGTAGAATTCCTATACGATTAGATAGTAAAGTATTATAATAAGAAATATAAAAGAAGACCCTAATTAAGAGAGGAAGAAAAAGTATAGTTAGTACGAAAGAATATTAAAAGTAAATAGCTTAGTCTAAATGTTACGACAGTAACAAGAGAAATATAGATAGAACTAATTAGCCCTACAACTAAGGGATCGAGTTCTTACAAACACGAGGAATACAAACTTAATTAGGAAACTACACATAATTAGGACACCTAGGGTAATCTATAATCTGTAGACTCTTGGCATCGATAGATTACAGATTAGGGTAATCTGCAATCTATTGTTCTTAGTAGTAATAGATTAATAGATTAGAATAAGTATATAGTTAGTAGCGACGCGCATTATTAAGATAGTATTAGTAATTTAATCCTTTAACTACGGAACGCTAATATAAGATAGTTGCAAAATATCTTCTATTGTTTATAGTTATTATAGATCCTTATACAAACTTTTGTTATTACCTTACAATTTACTAACCTTTCTAAGATAAGTACCTGTAGTTAACGATAGGAGGCCTGTTATACCTTGCTAATTTAGTTATTGCGAGAAGCAAAGCGTAAGTAGCGTACAGTCTAGCTAATACGATAGTAGAAAGCTTAATAAGTAAAGCCCCTAGGAGTAGTTATAAGTTAGATAGCACTATATAGGAAACGATTAAGGATTGTATAAATAAACTAATTAATAATAAAGAGGATATAAAGATAGTAATTAAAGCACTAGAAACGTAGAACAAGAAACTGCAAGACTATTTAAAATAGAACAAAGTATAAATTAAAGCTATTATTAAAGGCTAGAACTAGATAGAATTAATGACCTAACGACTAGAAATAAGTGTAATGAAAAAACTACTTAAGATACCTGTCCTTAAGAAGTTTAATAGAACAAGAGAAAAACTAAGACCCTTTATAGCTTTAGCATAACTCTAGATAGACGTACAAGTACTATACTTTAATATAGAAGAAAAGAAGGTAATATATATTAGAATGTATCTTAAAGAAAATGCGATAAGATAGTTTAAACCTTACTAGATAGATTATACAACATACGCTCTAATAACTTAAAAGGATAAAACAAAAGCTATCTTTAGAAGTTATAAATACTTTACTAGACGAATAAGAGTAGTATTTAGGGATACAGACGTTACCTAATAAGCTAAAGAACAGCTAGAAAAGCTTATACAAAGCTAGAGTATTCTAGAGTATATATTATAGTTTAAACAACTATTGCAAAATATAGAGTAGAATAAGTTAGCCTTAATATTATAATTTAAATAAGGACTAAACTTAAAAATCTAATACGAAATAATTTATATAGAAAAACCCTAAACGCTAGAAGCCCTAAAATAATAGGTAATATAAATTAACGATAATCTTTAAGAATAGAAGAAGAACAAGTATAGAGGTTATACCTAGAATTAGGATAAAGGAGACCTTATAATCCTTAACGCTAATAAGGATAAGAAGAAGAAGAAGAACAAAGACTTTACGTACTTTAACTATAGTAAGAAAGGCTACTACGCGAAAGACTACTAATTATAAAAGAAAAGGGATATAGTATACTATAAATATAGGAAACTAGGACACTTCGCAAAAAACTATAGAAGTAAGGACCTAAGAAAAGATAAGGAAACTTAGTTAAAAACAACTAAGAATAAGAAAGAAGTACTAAAAGTATAAGCTAAACCTTAAGAGAAAGTAGTAGGGAGCAAAGAAGTATAATATATAATACTCTATTAGACCTTTTATTATAATAATAACTACTATATATATCTTTTTAGTAAATAGGGAGTAGTATAGTTCCTATAGAAATAGAGATATAGAGTAGCTATAATAAAAGAAAGTAGAATAAAAGCATAGCTAGAAGAGACAGCCTATATAATAGACCTACTAATAGAAGATTTAGAAAGGGAAGAACCCTAGACCCTATTAATCTAGGCTAAAGAACGAGCACTAGATAAAGAGACTACTACAGCTTCCTCTAAAGAACCGCAAGAAAGTAAGAGATAAGTTAGTATAAGAGGTATAGAGTATACCTAGCTAGATATATATAGCTACAATAGCTACACAACAATAGATATAGAAGAATAAAACAAAGAATAGAGATTTATTTAAATATACTTAATAGTTATAAGTATAGAGGAAGCGTATAAAGACTAGAAAGAATATAATCCTAAAGAAATAAAGTTTATACTATTTTAAGAATAGATAAAGTAATATATAGTTATAGTAGGAAGAATACTTATACAAAAAGAATAGTAGTACCTTATAAGAAAAATACAATAGATTAACAAAGCCTATACACTAAGAGTACTAGTAGTGTACTATATCCTAACAATAGACATACCTAGAAAAGATAAATACTAGGAAGGGGATAATAAAATAATAGATCTAAAATATCTAGTACACTTTAAAGTATTATAGATATTATGCCTAGACAAAAATTATACTATATATAGAAACTCTAAAGTAAATAATAATATATAGCTTACACGAAGAAGAGGCTATAACTATATAAGAGTAATCCTAGTAGAAGATATCTAAGGATAGGAAATAATCCTAGAAGATAGATACGTAGTAGTAAGACCTAGTCTAAAACTATCTAAAAAATACGTCTAAGGAGGACTATAGTATAAGTACATATACGACAAATACCTAAAACACGAAGAATATAAGCTTAAAGTAGGCCTATAGCCTAAGAAAGATAGATAGTTTACAAAGATACTTAAGCAAGAATAGCTAAAAGGTGTAGGAGGCCTATATATTATAAAAATAGGTACTTACTAGGAAAGAAAAGTACGATTAATAATTAATAGTAGAGCTACGAGAAACTTTATATTAAAGAAGTTTGTAGAAATATAAGGAATAAAGTATACAATAAAGATATATCCTTAATAATTAAGCACGATTAAAGGAAAACTATTCTAAGAACCTATTAGATTCAAAATAGTTCTCTTTATATTAAAACTAGAAAGAATAACAATTAAGAACATAGTTATAGATATAACGACAATTAATAACAAACAAGATATAATACTAGGAATACTATAGTTATAAATAACTAACCTATAGATTAATTAGAGAATAGGAAAAATTAACTACTATAGAATAGACACGTTAAAAGCTAATATAAGCACTTATAAAGGAGAATTCCCTAAAGAGTATAAGAAATAGGAAAAATAACTTATAGAACCTAAAGATTACCTTCTAGAATATTAACTATAGGACCTAGCGATAGAACTAGTAGAAGGTAAAGACGTAAGATAGAGCCTAGTCTACTAGAAAACAGAAGAAGAGTCTAAAATTAAACGAATATTTATCTAGAATGTAATAAAAAAGGGATAGATAAGGGAATCTAAATCCTTAGTAGCGCACGGACTTATATTTGTAGATAAAAAGGGAATAAGTAACAAGAGACCCTACGTAGATTTTAGGAAGACTAACGTAATTATAAACAAGAACTAATACCTATTACTATAAATAGATAGAATGTAAGATAGATTACAAAAAGTAAGAATCTTTACAAAACTAGATATTTAGAACGCGTACTACTAGATTAGAATTAAAAAAGGAGATAAATAGAAGATAGCGTTTAGAATACAGTATAGACTATATAAATATCTAGTTATGCTGTTTAGCTTAACAAACGCACTAGCAGTATTCTAAGAAAGGATTAATATAGTACTAAGAGAGTACTTAGACGTATTTATATTTATATACCTAGATAATATCCTTATATTTTTAGAAATAGAGGAAGAATACGTATAACACGTATATAAAGTACTAGAGAAACTAGTAGAAAATAAGCTATTTCTAAAAATAAGAAAATGCGAATTTTATATAAAAGAAATAGACTTCCTTAGATTTATTATTAAACTAGGAAAAATTAAGATCGACCTAGAGAAGACTAGATTAATTAACGAATAGCTAATACTAAAAAACCTAAAAGAGGTACAACAATTTTATAGGTTAGCTAACTTTTATAGAAAGTTAATAATAGGATAGTCTAAAGATATAGAACTAATAACTAAACTTATAAAAAAAGACACGCTATTTAAGTAGACGAAAGAATATAATAAAGTATTTAAGAAAATTAAAAGAAAGTTTATAGAAAACCTAGTTATTAGAATGTATAACCTAGACCTACTAGTAGTAGTAAAAACAGACGTATCTAACTTAGTCTACAGAATAGTACTAATACAAGAAGACCTAGAAACTAACAAAGAGTATTTAGTTAAATACTTTTCTAAGAAAATAAAGCTAGTAGAGCTTAATTATCTAATTTACGACAAAGAGATACTAGTAATATACAAAGTATTTAAGTAATAGAGAGTATATTTACAAGGAGTAAAATATTAGACAAAGGTCTATATAGACTACAAGAACCTTATAGGATTTATAATAAATAAAGAACTATTATAACGCTATACAAGATAGTAGGAGTTTCTATTAATATTTAATATAGAAATAATATATATAAAAGGGAAAGACAACTAATTTATAGACGCCCTTAGTAGAAGACTAGACTTATAAGAAGAAGTAAGCGCTACTAGTATAGTTCTAATTAAGAATAAAGACGGATATTTAGTCCTAAATACACCTAAAATAGCTGTAATACTCGAAAGAATAAGCAGCGAGCTAGACAAATAGATTTAGAAAATAACGCAAGAAGTATCTAAAGAAATAGAAAAACTAGAAACTTAAGAAGGACTAGCATAAGCCTATAGAAGAATATATATTCTAGGAAAGATCTAAAGAGAATTTATACAACAATTCTACAAATTGCTAGTACACAGACACTAAGGTATCGACAAGATATTAGATAGACTCTTAAGAGACTATTATATCCTAAAGGTAAGACAACTAGTAATAGAAGTACTACGAGACTGTATAGAATACTATAGAAATAAACATAATAGATACGCACTATATAGAATACTACAACTAATAGAGATACTAGAACAACTATAAAGAATTATTACAATAGACTTTATTACAAAACTACCTAAGTCTAAGGACCTAATATTAAGAGTTAAGTACAATAGAATCCTAATAATAGTAGACAAACTTATAAAGTACTTATACTTTAGACTATATAAGGAGAAAAGCGGAATAGAAGTTGTAGTATACTAGGTTCTAGGAACTGTAATTAGCTAACACAGACTACTAGATAAGATTATTATAGATAGAGACGTAAGATTTATATTAAAACTATAGGGAACAATAATAGTACAATTAGGAATTAAATATGTAATATTAATAGTATACTACCTATAGATAGATAGACAATTAGAACGCATGAATTAGACAGTAGAATAATACCTAAGATACTACCTTAATTACAACTAGAATAACTAGGTACAACTACTACCTATAGTATAACTAGCATATAATAGCGTAAAGAATATAGTAATAGGAGTAACGCCCTTCTTCGTAAACTACAGATTCGAGCCTAATGTATACTAGATACTAAGAAACTAGATATCTTAGTCTCTAAGAGGAGAAAACTTCGCTAATAGACTTAAGAATATATAGGATTAACTAAGATAGGACGCAGAATTCTTATATAATCGCATAGCTAAGTACTACAATAAGAAATATAAAGAAGGACCCTAATTTAGAAAAGGAGAAAAAGTATAGTTAGTATAGAAAAATATTAAGAGTAAGAGACTAAGCCTAAAACTAGACTACGTTAAGATAAGACTATACAAAATCAAGAAAGAAGTCACGCTAGTTATATTTAAACTAAAGCTACTAAACAAAATAAGGATATATCTAACCTTCTATATAGCACTACTTAAGATAGTACTATAAAACGTAGAACTACTAGTGTACAAAGTAGATACGTATAGAGAATAAGAAGAATAGGAAGTAAAAGAAATCCTAGTATACTAGTTCTATAATAGCAGGAACTACTATCTAGTAAAATAGATAGGTATAGACGAAAAAGGATAACTATAGGAAGAAACATAGAAACTAGAAGACAACCTTAACTACTTTAAGAAACTAGAGGACTTCTAAAGTTAAAACCCTCTAGAACGCCTAGCAGCAAACTAAGAGAACTAATATTACTATCGCTAGATAGAGAGGTAATAGGAGCGCCTAACGTAGGACCTACTATAGTAACACTAAATACCTTATCTAAGTCTAGCTTAGCTTCTAGAGCTACTAACTACACAGCTAATTTCTTATTATTTAGCGCCTTTATCTTACAAAGACAAGAGAGATAAGCTTAATTCTCTACTTGCTTACTCTATATAAGCTCCTAGATCTACTTACGCTTAGCTTTAGCCTCTACAATTTAGGATAGTAATTTCTCTTAAGCCTAGTTAACAGCTCTCCCTATTATTATTAAGCCTAGACGCAAAAATAAGTATAATAAACATATACTCTACAAGAGAGACACTAGACACGTTATAGGAACTACAAACGTTTGCACAAATACACGCCTTATAAGCCCTACTATTATTTATAGAAACTATATAAGGAGAGTACTTAGGATTTAACTTAGAAGAAGTATAACAAGAACAAGGAAATATTTCGACACTATTGCACAACACGCAATTAGTAAGAAGATATTAACAACGTGTAGAAGAGATAACTATAGGGAGTAATAAGGAACTAGAAATTAACGAAGAAAGTAGGTTAATAACCTTAGTCCTAGGATAGATAAACGAGGACCTGCCTAGAGGAGGGGATAGTATTACAATAGTAACAAGAGAAATATAGATAGAACTAATTAGCCCTACAACTAAGGGATTAAGTTCTTACAAATACGAGGAATATAAACTTAATTAGGAAACTATACATAATTAGGACACCTAGGGTAATCTATAATCTATAGACTCTTAGCATTAATAGATTATAGATTAGGGTAATCTACAATCTATTGTTCTTAGCAGTAATAGATTAATAGATTAGAATAAGTATATAGTTAGTAGCGACGCGCATTATTAAGATAGTATTAGTAATTTAATCCTTTAACTATAGAACGCTAATACAAGATAGTTGCAAAATATCTTCTATTATTTATAGTTATTATAGATCCCTATACAAACTTTTATTATTACTTTATAATTTACTAACCTTTCTAAGATAGGTACCTATAGTTAACGACAAGAGGCCTATTACACTAAAACTAGACTACGTTAAGATAAAACTATACAAAATTAAGAGGAAAATCTTACTAGTTATATTTAGACTAAAGCTACTAAACAAGATAAAGATATACCTAATATTCTACGTAGCTCTACTAGAACAAGTACTATAAGAAGTAGAACTACTAGTATATAAAGTAGACACGTATAAAGAATAAGAAGAATAAGAAGTTAAAGAAATCCTATAATACTAGTTCTATAATAGTAGGAACTACTACCTAGTAAAATAGATAAATATAGATAAGAAAAGATAACTATAAGAGAAAATATAGGAACTAAAAGATAATCTTAATTACCTTAAGAAATTAGAGGAGTTCTAAAATTAAAACTTACTAGAACGCCTAGTAGCGAACTAAGAGAATCGATATTACTAACAATAGATAGAGAGATAATAGAGACGTCTAGCGTAGGACCTACTATAGTAACACTAAACGCCTTATCTAGATCTAGCTTAGCTTCTAGAGCTACTAACTACTTAGCTAATTTCTTATTATTTAAGGCTTTTATCTTACAAAGACAAGAGAGACAAGCCTAATTCTTTACTAGCTTACTCTACGTAAGCTCTTAGATATACTTACGCTTAGCTTTAGCTTCTATAATTTAAGATAGTAATTTCTCTTAAGTCTAGTTAATAGCTTTCCCTATTATTATTAAGCCTAGATATAAGAATAAGCGTAGTAAATATACACTTAGAGAGAGAAACACTAGATATATTATAAGAACTATATATATTTACACAAATATATACCTTATAAGCCCTACTATTATTTATAGAAATAATATAAAGAAGAAACTTAGAGTTTAACTTAGGAAAAGCATAATAAGAATAAGGAAATATTTTAATACTATTACGTAATACGCAATTAGTAAGAAGATAGTAACAACGCGTAAATAAAATAGGTATTAGAGAGAATAAAGAACTCTATATTAACAAAGAAACTAGATTAATAACTTTAGCTTTAGAATAGATAAATAAGGACCTACTTAGAAGAGGAGATAGTATTATAGTAGTAATAGAAGAACTATAGATAGAACTAATTAATCCTACAAGCCTAGTCTTATATAACTCTAAAGAGTATAAGCCTAACTAAGAAGCTATATATAATTAAGATACTTAGAATAATCTATAATCTATAGGCTCTTAGCAATAGTAGATTATAGATTAAGCTAATCTATAATCTATTAATCTTAGTAAATATAGATTATAGATTATAGTAGGTATATAGTTATTAGCAATACGTATTATTAGGATAGTATTAGTAATTTAATCCTTTAACTATAGAACGCTAATACAAGATAGTTATAAAACATCTTCTATTATTTATAGTTATTATAGATCCTAATACAAGCTTTTGTTATTATCTCTTAATCTACTAACTCTCTAGATAGATACTTATAGTCGACGACAAGAGGCCTATTATATTAATACTAGATCTATAATAATTAGTACTTAATTATTATTTATATATAATAATTATATTATTAGGTTTACTTTACTTAGTATTTTTTATCTTATTATTCTTTTACTAAGTAGTAGCTATTTACTAGTCTCTAGATTTTTTTTATAAATCTATCCTATACTTTAGTATTTTCTTACTTTAGCTCTAGCGTTCTAGGCACTATTTTATATTTAGAAGTCTTAAGCTCTTAGTTTTTTTTTATATTCTTATTCTAGGCTATATATACTTACTTTCCTAGATATATTATTATTTTATACCTATACCTTACTTTTCTTTAGTATAGCTAAAGGTATTCTAAAGTATCTATCTTAGCTTACTTTTACTTTTACTAATACTTTTTTATACAACTTTATACTCTTAGTAGTATATTTATAGCTTCTACTTTATTATCTTTTATAAAGTTTATTAGCTTTATAGTAATTTTATAGTAGTTATATTTTTTACTTTTATCTTACTACTAGAGGTTTATAGTTTTATAATCTTTTTTTTTCTAGCTTTCTTTAAAGATTACTTTCTATTCTTCTTCTCTATTATTATCTTACCTCTTAAGTATATTAATTTATTATATTATCTTATTCTTTACTTAGTAATTCTTTACTAAGTACTCTATTTTACTATACTTATAGTATTTTTAGCTTTCTACTTTCTTAGAGTTCTTATAGTAATAGTATTTTTTATTTTCTTAGGTTTATATTATTAATAGATATCTTATTTAGCTTAAAGTATCTATAGCTACTTTAAACTTAGTTATTTTTATTTTTATATTAGTACTTATACTTAGGTTTATACTTTTTACTTTCTATCTATAGTACTTTACTATTCTTAGCTTCTACTATATATTTATATATATAGTTATTAACTTAAATTACTTCTTCTATTAGGTTTTCTAACGTCTTAATTATAGCTCTACTACGTATTAGCTTACTTTAAATATTACTCTTAAGTCTCTATTAAAATATCCTTATTAATAACTTATTATTCTATTCTATTTATATTACGTAGCTTTAGAACTTATTAGTATAGTTTACTACTACCTTATATTATTATAGCTACTATATTACGCGCTTTACTACTACTATCTTATTTACTAGTAAAAAAGCTTATTATACTTTATCTTTAAACTTAATCTATTCTTTAAATATCTTATTATAGTTATTATTATTATTATTAAAGTATTTCTTAAGGTATAGCGTAACTTATTTTTCTACCTTACTTCTTATATAAGATAATAGAAGTATAGCTCTATCTTTATCTTAAACTTAGTTTACTTTAAAAAAGAGATTAAGTTATAAAATCTATAGCTTAAACTTATTTTATTCTTTATAGTAGAAGTCTAGCTTAGTAACCTTAGAAGTAGTAGTATAAGTTACTCTTATACACTAGTTATCTATATTTATTAATATATTACTTATCTTAAAAGTATTTAATATATTAAGACCTTAGAACTAAGTAAAAGTAATAAGAGTAAGTAGGCTTCTATAAGATAAGTAAGGTTAATAAATAAGTTAGTTACTTAACTTAATTAATAGTTAGCTCTTATTAGAGTATTATAAAGTATATAAGTATTAATAGGTAAATAAAAATTAAATTAAAGTATTAGTTATAATATTCTATTAAGATAAGAAGTAAAGAAGAGATTAAATATAATAGACTATAAAGGTCTATTAATGTTCCTATATACTTACTATCTAGTATTTATTCTTAAGTACTTACTCTAAAGCGTTTACTCTAGAGTACTTATTTTTAAGTATTTACTCTAGAGCGTTTACTCTAAAGCGTTTACTACTAAATAGTTATATATTTTACTATACTATATTACTTAGCCTAATTACGTATAATATAATATCTTACTTACTACTTAGTATTATAATAGTAATATATACTTTCTATAAAAAAGGCGTTTTTAGTCTAACTTTAAGTAGATTTACTACTATTAGTAAAGTATAATAAAGTACTATTTACTATAAAAGTAGCTTACTTCTTTCTTAGAGAATATACTATTATTATATATTCTTAGAAGTATTTTATTATTTCTTTCTAGGTTATATACTTATTAAAGTATCTATAGTTTTAAAAATTAATTAACTATATAAGTATAGCTTTATTAATAGCTAATAAGAAATCTTTAGTTACTATTTTAAGATTTAAGACTTCTATAACTTAATAAGTTTTAGTATCTATAGTAGCTTAGTTATACTTAGCTATTTAAGTATTCTAATTTAAAGTATTCTTTATTAGTTTAAGTAAACTAATATAGTACTTATAAGTATACTCTCTTTTTATCTACTTATTAATCCTAACTATTTATTTTAGGTTAGTAAGCTATTATCTTATTAATTAATTTAGTAGGTAGTATATATATAGTAGATATAGTAAGACTAATAATTAGATAAATACTATAATATATTATAGGCTTATTTAATCCTTATTATATATTTATTAATTAATTTAATATTACTTAGAAAAAGTTTTATAGTACTTAAGATCCTCTTTAAAAGCTTTAAGGCTTACTACTAAGAGTTTAGACTAACTTGTTAGTTTCTTAATATTATTAGCTAGAGTATAATTAGTAAGTACTAAAAAATTAATAAGTTCTAGTATATTTATAAGCTCTATAGTAGAAGCTAAGTTAATTTAATTTTAGATTTTATATATAACGTATCTTAACTATAGCTAAGTTAGCTTTATAGTATAGTTAGTATTAGTTCTTAACGTTATAGTTAGATTATATTAAGTAATACTAGCTATCTTAGTATAGCTTTAAGCTATAAAAGAGTAAGAGATATATACTTTTTTAAGTACGTATAATCTAGCGCTAAGTATAGTACTTTACTTAATACTTAGTTTAATTAAAAGTTACTAGAAGGCTACTAGAAAGTAAGAGACTTACACTTTTCGTAGATACGCGTATAGCTACTAAAAAGTAAAAGATTAGTACTTTTTACTAATATGTATATAGTGCTTAGCTTAATACTTAAGTTAATACTTAAGTAGTTAGATTTAGGTAAGTACTAGTTTATTTAACTTAATTAAGGTAGTAAAACTTTTAATTATTAGATTTAAAGGAAGTTATAGTAGTTTAATAAAAAAGGCTTTTTTATAATAGCTATATAAGAGCCTTACTAGAGAGAAATACTAGAGCTTTTAGTAAAGCTTTTTTTTAGTTAGTTACTTATAACTTAAAAGTACTAGGTATAAACTAAGTAGATTAATTAATATCTCTATCTATTTCTAGCCCTACGCTCTATCTATATATCTATAATATAGTAGTCTTAGCTAGGTTTCTTAAGATAGTAGTAAGCTAGATCCTTAATACTCTTTTTATTAAGGTACTAGTTTCTTTATTATATTAGTTATACTAACGTTATCTACCTCTTTATATATAAGATCTTTTATTTAATTCTTTTACTTATAAAGGTTAAGGCTATAATCTATTTAGCTATAGTAGAGTTAGTAACTTAGTAATTATTACGCTTATACGCTAAGCTAATTATATTACTATACTAGCTTAAGCAAGCTAATTAATAGATTCTAGGTACTCTTAGAATCTATTACACTTCTTTACGTATATACTATTACGTATCTAATTACGTATCTAAATATATAACTTATCTAATACTTTTACTATAACTTTAAAATTAAGCTTAGATTCTAAAAGAATAGCTTATATAATAAACTTTTTATTATTTATAGCTTTTATCTTATAAAGATAAACGAGATAAGTATAATTTTTTAGTTATATACTTAGAATCTAATTATATTTATTTTTAGCTCCTATAATCTATTTAGATAGTTTATCTTAAGCGTAGTTAATAGCTTTTCTTATTATAAATAAGTATTTTAAACCTATAATCTACTAGAGCTATACTTAATAAGTTATAAAATAAATAAGTATTAGTATAAATATATACCTTATAAGCCTTACTATATTTTAAAAACTTATAATAAAAATAAAAAAATATTATAATACTATAGTATAATATATAATCTACTAACTAAAAATAATAAAGAGTAGACTTAGTAGGTATAAAGAAAAAAGGTAAAGAACTTTATATTAATAAAGAAACTAGATTAATAACTTTAGCTCTAAGATAAAAGAATAAAAACTTATCTAAAAGAGAGAATAGTATTATAAATATAATAAGAGAAATTAAAATAGAATAAATTAGTCCTAACTTAAGTACTAACAAAGTATAAGATAAGTAGAGTAATAACTTAGATTAGAAAATAACTTATAATTAGAATATATAATATAAGTAATCTATAGTTACGTATAATAGATTAGTAATTTATAAAACTATATTATATATTATAACTAAGATAAAGGTATATAAGTAGTAATAAATATATATTATTAAGATAGTTTTAGTAATTTAATTATTAACTACAAGTAATAATATCTTAATATTATAAGATATCCTTCTATTATTTATAGCTTAGTACCTAATTATAATATAAGCTTTTGTTATTAACTTTTAATATACTAATACCTAACTAAAGTTACTTATAGTTAATAATAAGTAACTCTATTATAGTTATTATATATTAGATATTTATCTTATATATATTTATACTAAGGTTTTTTTAAGATATATTTCTTAAATAACTTCTTTCTAAGTTTTATTACTATATATCCTTTATTAAGTATTATTATAAGGTTGTATACCTAATATAGATTTAAAGCCTAAGGGCTTATTAGTCTTAGAGATCTTAAACTTTATTAGCTAAACTAACTCTAAATATTATTCGCCCTCTTATAGGTTATATCCTGCAACCTAAGGGCCTATTAGCTGCCCTCCCTTACCTTTCCTCCTTAATAGTTCGCCTCCTTATAAGCCCTCGGTACTCGTGTTTCTTTAGTAACTACTTACTCCTTTTTTACTATTCCTTTCTTTATAATACTCTACTATAGTATCTTTATAGTTTTCTACCTTATAATATCTTTTACTAAAATTACTTTTATATAATTATAGTCTTTATTTCTTACTAGCTATATATAGTTTCTTACTTTAGTTTCTTTATATATAAGGTAACTTATATTTAAGTATAATATTTAGAATACTTTAAAGTATACTAGATATTTTAGTTTATTTTTTTATTATCCTCTTCTTTATACTTATTTATACTAGGTCTTATTTCTATTAAAATATAGTATACTACTAGTATACTTAGTATATAAGCTTTATTAATCTATTACGTTTTTTTTATTAAGTACTACTACTCCCTTTATATTAGTATTCTTCTTACTATAACTATATATTACTTTATTAACTATTAGAATATTATAAACTTTATTACTTTAAGATTATATATTTTCTAGTCTTTATATACTTTCTCTCTACTTATAACTAGTAAGTATTTCTAAATAAATTATTATTATATAGCTATTATAACTATATATATCTAACTAGGTATACTTTATACTTTTTATATTAATTTCTTTTATATTACTTTGTAGTTCTTTAGAAGTAACTATAGTAGATTTTATATCTTTAACTTATTATTTAGTAAGAATTAATAAAGTCTAAGATATTTTCTCTTTTAAATCTTCTATTAGTAAGTCTATTATATATACTATTTCTTTAAGCTATACTTAAGTTCTTTCTTTTATTACTACTAGTCCCTATTTTTTATATAGAAACTATTATACGCTTTACTTACTTAAAAGGTATATATAGTAGTTATTATTATAATAAAAAGTCTAATTAAGTATTATATATTATTACTTTTTACTTACTACTACTTTTTCTTAAAGCTTAGTATATACTCTTAGTACTTCTTTCTTATCTTTAGTTATCTTTAACTAAGCTTCTTTTTTAGATCTTTAGCTCTATAATCTTTTATAAAGTATTCTAGTTTCTTATATTTATAATATACTATATCTTTTTTCTTTAACTAATAATCTCTTATATAGTAGCTTTTCTTACTATAAGTAAAATATATAAAGTTTTTATTTTTTTTTCTTTTTATCTTTATTTATATTAAAGATTATAAGGTCTCTATTATTATAATTTCTATAGTATCTTTTTTCTTTATTTTTTTTTCTATTTTTAGAAGTTATTATTAACTTATATTACTTATTATTTTAGAGCTTCTAATATTCTTAGTTTTTCTATATAAATTATTTTATATTAGATTTTTAACTTTAGTCTTTATTTAAATTATAATATTAAAGATAAATTATTTTATTCTATATTTTATAATAGTTATTTAAACTATACTATAAATTTAGAAATACTTTTATATTATATAAGCTTTTTAAACTTTTATTTAGCTTTTTAAGTAATATATATATTTCTAAATACTACTCTTATTTATCTTATAAAGTATTTATAACTTCTAAAAATAGCTTTTATTTTATCTTTTTATATTCTAAGAGTATTTATTATATAATCTATCTAGTAAAGTTTAAACTATCTTATTATATCTTCTTTAAAGTATATTCTAATATATATTACTTTTTTATCTTTACTATTAAAGTATAGTACTTATATATCTATCTAGAGTTATACTAATACTATAAAAGGTTTTAGTTTCTTTTTTATTCTATTAAACTTTTTAAGTATAAGTATTTTAAGTAGTTTTTTTATTATACTTATCTCTAGTCTTTAAGTAATCTATTCTATTTAGTTTTATCTTATTATAATAGCTATAATTTAAGCTTTACTCTAATTAATATAGTTTTATAGTTCTTTATTCTATATTTCTATAGTATTAATTATTAGTTATACTTCTCTTTTTTTAGTAATTAGGTTATTTAAGTATATCTTAACTAGTACCTAGTTAGTTCTATCTTACTTATAACTACTTAAAAGTACTTTACTTTTTTTCTTAGTTAAACTTTCTATTATTTTATTAGCTTAGACTATATACTACTTCTACTTTACTTCTTCTAATAAATAAATTAGTAAAGTATAATAAAGTTACTTATTATTAACTATAAGTAACTTTTTTTAAGAGTATTAGTATATTAAAAGTTAATAATAAAAGCTTATATTATAATTAAGTAATAAACTATAAATAGGAAAAAGATAGCTTTTAATATTAATATATTATTATAAGGTTATATACCTAATAGAAATCTAGGGCCTAAGAGCTTATTTATTTTAGAGAACTTAAACTTTATTAGCTAAACTAACTCTAAATACTATTTATACTTATATAAATTATATCTTATAACCTAAGAACTTATTAGCCTTTTTATTAATAGTTTACTTCTTTATAAAGCTTTTAGTACTTATATTTTTTTAGTAACTACTTACTCTCTTTTTACTATTTCTTTCTCTATAATACTTTACTATATACTTCTACTTTCTTTTTAAGAGCTTAGTCTTATTAAGCTATTATACTTAATTAAAAGCCTTTAGCCTAAAGAGAAAGTAAAACCTACTTTAATTTATAAACCTCTTTTCTTATTTTATTAGTAGTAAGGTACTTAAACTATTAAATCTAAAATAATTTAGATTTGTAATTTAGCTCTACACTTATAAATAGTTTAGTATCTAGCGCTAACTATATATATAGTTAGAGAGTAACTTAAGCTTTTTAGCTAAAATATTAATATTAATAAAAGAGAATAAAGATATTAAGTCTTTAAGAGTATCTTTTCTCTTAAATAACTTATAGCCTTTTAGGTATTAATTACTATATATTGTTTATAAACTACTAATCTAACTATAGCTATAGCTATAACTTACTTAAGCTTACTTTAAGAGAACGCTAGCTTTATTAGTACTATTACCTAATATAAAGCTTAAGTTATACTACTTATTTTTTTATATTAGCTATTAGTTTTATTTTAGAGCGTTTTAGCTATAGCTTATAATATTAAAGATACTACTCTTATTATTTACTTATAACGCCTTTCTCCTAAAAGCTTTAGATCTAATATCTAAAGAGTTATTTATAGAGTATTTATATAGTTTCTAAGTTATTTAATAAAATTTTTATATAAGCGTATTATATAGCTTATAGTAGTAGCTATCTACTTTTTTACTATTTCTTTTTATATATATTTTATAAGCTATAATAGTTTTTTACTCTTCTATAATAGTTCTTTTACTTAATATATTTTTACTTACTAAATTCTTCTCTTACTTATTAATTTTTAATAGCTAACTCTTTTCTTATATATATATATATATTAGTTAAGCTAGTATAAAGCTCTTAGGCTCTATATTTAAATATCCTTACTAGTAGTTAAGCTTTTATAGTTATTAGCTCTTATAGTTTTAGTAAAGTTATAAATACTTTTTAGAAGTATACTTAAACTTTACCTCTTATTTTTTATTCTATTTTTCTTCTTCTTTTCTTTAAGCTTATCTTAGCTACTCTATACTCTCTTACTAGTTTCTTAGCTCTATTCTTTTATTTACTTTCTACTTTAACTATTATAGCTACTTTTAATTTCTAACCTAGCTTCTATATAGCTAGCTAGCTTAGCTAAAGTAACTATAGTAGTAATAATCTTTCTTAGCTACTTTATAACCTAAGTAAGCTACCTTTAGGTTATTATTAAACTAAAAGTAAAGCTTTTTACTCTATTTCTATAATATATCGTTTCTAGTATAAAAGTAAGTATCTAACCTTTTTACTTATAAGCTCTTAGGTGTTACTAACTATATATTCTCTTAGTTATTACTTATTTTTTTAACTACTCTCTTTTACTTAACTTACTTTATAACCTTTTTAACTAAGTCTTTAATATCTTTAATAAGTATAACTTTAGCTAGCTTTTTTTCTTTATCTAAGAGTTTATATATACTTACTATAATAAGTATAAAAATAGAGCTTACTAGTAGAATAGTCTTTATAATATTTATTCCTATAACTTTAATAGCTTTTTCTATACCTTTAATAGCTTTTAGTCTCTTTTTTACTATCTATACTATTAGGTATACTATTATAAAAGTTAAAAGATACTTACTTAAAACTTTTTAGCTACTTAGGCTATACGCTTATAAGATCTTTCTTTAATTAATAATCTTTAAGAAATATAAGCTTATTAAAAAGCTATAGTCTATATAAGTTAGTATACTTAGAAGACTATTAGCTTTTATAGGGCTTTACTACTAGGGCTACTACTACTAGGCTCTAATAGGGCTATAGCTTATAGTTCTAAAAAAGAGAGTAATTATAGCTATACTACTTATATTTATAGTAGTATTAGATACTCTATTTTCTTTAATAATAAAAGTATTATTTACTTTAATAGCTTTTATACTTATTATTATATTTAGAGCTATAATTATAAGTTAAGTAAGTCTTTAACTTTATTTTTCTTTTTACTTAGTTTTATCCTAATAGTCTTTTAGAGCTTTACTAACGCGTTTTTAGTAGTTTAGTAGCTAAATATAAGTAAGTACTCTTTTAAGTTAAAGGTTTTACTAAAAGTTACTACTATATTACTAAGTTCTTTAAGTAAGAGTATACTTACACTAATACTTTTATTCTTATAGCTACTTAGTTTTTTAGCTACTTTATTACTATACTCTTTATACGTAATACTATAGTAGCTAATATTTAGTATTTTATTTACTAAAACGTTTCCCTAAGTTATTAAGTAGCCTATAAGTATTTTCTTATAATACCTAGTAAGCTAGTATATTCTTATAGGCTTAGGGCTTACCTAGTAGTATATAGTATAGATAAGTCTTAAGATAATAACTCTAAGACTTCTAGCTACTCTTATAACTTTACTAATAATCTTTTTTACTAGTAAGCTTATAGCTAGTATCTCTAGAGTTATACTATACCTAAAAGTAAGTTTAATAGTTTTCTAGCTACTATTTTCTTTATAGTAAATAAGGCTGTTATTTATTAAGTTCTTTTTAGTTCTCTCTACTTTTTATTTCTTTTTAGTATTAGTAAATACTTTTAAAGCGCTTGTTTAGTAGTTCTAGCTTACTTTTAAGCTTTTATACTACTCTAAATTCTTTCTATTAACTACTAGCTCTTTAGGCTTTATAAAGTACGCTCTTACGCTTTTCTTACTTTACTAACCTAGAGTTAGATATAAGTTACTTAGGTCTTAATAAAAGTTTAAGATATACTTATAAATACTCTATAAAGTTTCTTACTACTTTTACTTTTACTTCTAGCTACTATCTAGCTACTTTTTTAACTTCTTTTCTTTGCGCTCTACTTTCTAGTAGTAGTATTCTTACTCTAGTCTATTCTTAATTTAATATACTAGGTTTAAACTCTTTTACTTTTCTTTCTAAGAGCTTTTAGTTTACTATTTCTATACCTTTTCTACCTTTTTAGTATTCTTTTAGCTTTTTACTTTAAGATCTTTACTTTTAAAATTAAGATTACTATTATACTTATTATCTAAGTAGTATTTACTTTTAGCTACTTAGGTTTAGTCTTAGAAGTTTTCTTACTACTTAAGCTTTTTCTTTTAGTTCTAAAGATAGTAATTAGTAATAATAGGTAATATAAGGTTTTTCTTCTTAGTATCTAAGTACTAGGGCCTCTTTAGTTATTTATTTTTAAAGAAAATTAACTAAGTTTTTTTCTTCTTATTACTAATTCTTCTATTTACTTATAATACTTACTTGTTTTCTCTTCTATTTAAAATTTTTAGCTAATCTTTAACTAAAATTAATTTCTTTATTAGGTTCCTTTTATATAAAGAATTTAAAGTTAGCTAGATTAAATTTAGGCTTTTATACTAGGATTTAAACTAATTATAGCTAATAAGTTTATTGTTAAGAAGTAGCTAGAAGATAATAGTACTTGCTATAAGCTATAAGAGATAGTAAAGGGATAATAGATAGTATTTAATAGTACTACTAGTATCTAAAGAAGAATAATACTTACTTTACTTTCTTTATAAGTATTAAGCCTTTTATATACCTATATAGTATACTATCTTTACTTTAGATTATAACTATATAATATTATAATCTTTAGTATATTAGCTTTACCCCTAACTTATACTAGAGTTTACAAGAGTCTTAAGTATTTAATAAACTCTTATTATAGAGCTTCTCCCTTTAGCTAGTATCTTTACTAGCTTTTTAAAGTATAACCTTAATAAAAACCCTAAACCTTTAGGAAAATAAAGAAAAGAGTATTTACGTACCTTACGCGCTATACCTATACGTTAAGCGTGTTGTTATTATTATACTTATATATAATATTTCGTTTATATTTTAATAATAAGTAAAAGATTAACGTATTCTATTAGCGAAGTAGCTATATTACCAAGACAGCTACTCTAAAATATACTAAAAAATCGAAAATTTAATATCTAATATCTTAATAACTATATTATAATAACTTCTAAAAATTTAATAGATTAAAGATTATATATATAGTAGTAATCTATAAAATTTTTAAAGCGTGTAGCCTAGTAGTTCTTAAGATAGTAAAATTTTCTATAGTAAAAAACACTTTTTTATTAATAATATTAAATAAACTAGGCTACACGTTCTAAAAATTTTATAGATTACTACTTTATATATAATCTTTAATCTATTAAATTTTTAGAAGTTATTATAGTATAGTTATCGAGATATTAGATATTAAACTTTCGATTTTTTAGTATATTTTAGAGTAGCTATCTTAGTAATATAGCTACTTTACTAATAGAATACGTTATTACTTATATAATTGTATTTACTCTTAGTAGACCCTATATAAAAAAAAAATTTCTTTTATAATTATTTTACTTATCCTCTTATTAACTATAGTGTATACTTAATATATACGTAGTATATATTTAGTAATTATTACTATAGTTTACTATCCTTACCTAAAGTTTATTAAGAAAAGTAATATCTATTAAGCTTAGCCTTTTAAGTAGAGTGTAGATACTAAGCGCGCTAACTATAATACTTTATATACTACTTACTTACGCTATACTTAAAGTATTATTAACTAGAAGGAAGTATATAATAAGCTAGAAGAACGTTACTACTAGTATTATTCTTCTAGTAATTATAGTAGCTACACCTTAGTAACTATAATATATACTCCTTGTATATACTTTAACTAATATAAATAGGTACTTCTTATACTTAATAAGTATATTAATTATTTTTATAAGCTTTGTAATACGTATAATACTACTATATTTAATACTAGTGCTCTTAAAACTAACTTAGAAGTATGCTATACTAGTGTTAAGCTTACTTATACTTAGTATACCTTTAACTTAGAGCTATTAAACTATAGGCACCTTACTACTTATAGTAGTGCTCCTTTAGGAGTACCTACTTAAATACTTATAACTACACTTTAATTTTTAGGACTTATTTTAACTAAATAGTATAGCCTTATAGCTTAGTAGTAAGGTTTAGTTAGAGTATTAATAGAGATTTTAGGCTACCTTTACTATATTATATATTTACCTATACTATACTTATATAGTATATACTAACTACTTTTTAGGCTTACTATAGCTACTTTTTTATAGAATAAGTTAATAATAAAGAAGATAATAATAAAGATAGTAGTAAGAAAGTAGTAGTAAAAGAAGAAGAAGTAGAAGAAAAAGAAGAAGAAGAGAAAGAAGAAGAAAAAGATAAAGTAAAAGGTTAAGACGTTCTACTTTTAAAAAGTAAGTAAGATATAAGTAAAGAGTAGTTTAGGCTTATCTAATAAGTAGAGAAGAAATAGTTTATAGTATAATTATTTATTTTTTATATATATAGATACTTAGCTATAGAGCTAAAAGTTAGATTATACTACTTACTCTATAAGTACGTTTTAAGTATATAAATTATATTTTCTATATACGTTTTAATTATAAAGCGCTTTAAGCTAAATTAAAATCTTTAAGTAGTTTATCTATATCTTTAAAATCTATAGTAAGAG
>JALNQF010000416.1:0-32499 GCA_028456385.1 Ophiosphaerella korrae | reverse complement strand
CTCTAAATAGTTTAAATCCTAGCTTTTATTTGCTTAGTAATTAAAATTAGTAGTAAGCTAAAATAAAGTCCTCGATAGTTTCTTTAAGATTTCTATTCGCTTATATTTTTAGCTTTTTTATTCGTAGAGTTATTACTAGTTAAAAACTATAACTTTTTTTTTAGGCTTTTTTTTCGTGTCACCCTACTATAATAAAGAGAAAAAGATATAACTACGCAAGAGAAATTACAAAAAAAGATATCTAAGGCTAGAAAAAATTAGAATACCTAACGACGAATACATAGTAAGAAGACTAGGACCTAACTTATTAAAGGAATATATTTAAGGAAAACTATAGTATAAATATATATATAATAAATATCTAAAATACAAGAACTATAAACGTAAAATAAGGTAGAAGCCCTAGAAAAATAGATAATTTAAAGAAAAACCTAAGTAAAAAAAGCTATAAAGTACAAGAGGCCTATATATTATAAAAATAGGTATATACTAAGAGAAGAAAGTAGAGATAATAATTAATAGTAGAGCTACAAGAAACTTTATATTAAGAAAGTTTGTAGAAAGTTAAAGAATAAAGTATATAATAAAGAAATACCCTTAACTACTTAGTATAATTAAAAGAAAACTATTCTAAGAACCTATTAGGTTTAAAATAGTTCTCTCTATATTAGAACTAGAGGAGATAATAATTAAGAAAATAATTATAGATATAACAATAATTAATAACAAACAAGATATAATATTAGGAATACTATAGTTATAGATAACTAATCTAAATATTAACTAGAGAATAGAGAAAATTAGTTACTTAAAAAGAGATATATTAAAAAGCTAATATAAGTACCTATAAAGGAGAATTCCTAGAAGAATATAAAAAATAAGAAAAACAGCTTATAGAACCTAATAACTATCTTCTAGAATATTAGCTATAGGACTTAGTAATAGACTTAGAAGAAGGAAAAGATATAAGATAGAGCCTAGTCTATAGAAAGACTAAAGAAGAATCTAAAATTAAACAAGTATTTATTATAAACGTAATAAGAAAAGGATAGATATTAGAATCTAAATCCTTAGTAGTACATAGACTTATATTTATAGACAAGAAAGAGATAAATAATAATAGACCCTATAAAGATTTTAGGAAAACTAACATAATTATAAATAAGAACTAATACTCCTTACTATAAATAGATAAAATATAAGATAGTCTAAGAAAGGTAAAAATCTTTACAAAACTAGATATCTAGAATACCTACTACTAAATTAGAATTAAGAAAGGTAATAAATAGAAAATAGCGTTTAGAACATAATATAAACTATATAAATACTTAGTTATACTTTTTAGATTAATAAACGCACTAGTAGCCTTCTAAGAAAGAATTAATATAGTACTAAGAAAGTACTTAGACGTATTTACGTTTATATACCTAGATAATATCTTTATATTTATAGAAATAGAGGAAGAATATATATAATATATATATAAGGTACTAGAAAAACTAGTAAAAAATAAACTATTTCTTAAAATAAGAAAATGCAAGTTTTATATAAAAGAAATAGATTTCCTTATAATTATTATTAAATAAGGAAAAATATAGATTAACTTAAGAAAAATTAAGTTAATTAATAAATAGCTAATACTAAAGAACCTAAAAGAAGTATAATAATTTTATAGGTTAGTAAACTTCTACAAGAAGTTAATAGTAAGATAGTCTAAAGATATAGAACTAATAATTAGACTTATAAAGAAAGAGATACTATTTAAATAGATAGAAGAATATAACAAAGTATTTAAAAAGATTAAAAAGAAGTTTATAAAGAACCTAGTTATTAGAATATATAACCTAGACCTACTAGTAATAGTAAAAATAGATATATCTAACTTAGTCTATAGAATAGTACTAATATAGGAAGAATAGAGGACTAAATAAGAATACTTAGTTAAGTACTTCTCTAAGAAAATAAAACTAGTAGAACTTAACTACCTAATTTATAACAAAGAAATACTAGTAATCTATAAAGTATTTAAGTAATAAAGAGTATACTTATAAAAAGTAAAGTATAAAATAAAAGTCTATATAGACTATAAGAACCTTATAGGATTTATAATAAATAAAGATCTATTATAATACTATACTAGATAGTAGGAATACTTATTAATATTTAAATTCGAAGTTATATATATAAAAAGAAAAGATAACTAGTTAGTAGATACTCTAAGTAGAATATTAGATCTACAAAGAGAAATAAACACTATAGGTATAGTTTTAGTTAAGAATAAAGAAGGATACTTAGTCCTAAATATACCTAAAATAGCTACTACACTTAAAAAAACAAGTAGTAAGCTAGATAAATAGATTTAGAATATAATATAAGAAGTATCTAAAGAAATAAAAAAACTAGAAATCTAAGAAGAATTTATATAAGCCTATAGAAAGATATATATACTAAAGAAGATCTAAAAAGAATTTATATAATAATTTTATAAGCTACTAGTATATAGATACTAGAGAATTAAAAAAATACTAAATAGGCTCCTAATAGACTAGTATATCCTAAGAGTAAGATAACTAGTAGAAGAAGTACTATAAGATTATATAGAATACTATAAAAACAAGTATAATAGATACGTACTATATAGGATACTATAACTAGTTAAAGTACTAGAATAACCTTAGAGAATAATAACAATAGACTTTATTATAAAACTACTTAAGTTAAAAGACTTAATATTAAGAATAGAATATAATAGAATTTTAATAATAGTAGATAAACTTTTAAAGTATTTATACTTTAGACTATATAAAGAGAAAAGTAGGATAGAAGTTACTATATACTAAGTACTAGGATTTATAATTAGTTAATATAGACTCTTAGATAAGATTATTATAGATAAAGATATAAGATTTATATTAAAATTATAGAGAACAATAACAGCGTAATTAGGAATATAATACATAATGTTAATAGTATACTATCTATTAATAGATAGATAATTAGAACGAATAAACTAGATAGTAGAGTAATACTTAAGATACTACCTTAACTATAACTAGAACAATTAGGTACAATTACTACCTATAGTATAGTTAGTATATAATAGCGTAAAAAATATAGTAATAAGAGTATTACTTTTCTTTATAAACTATAGATTTAATCTTAATATATATAGAATACTAAAAAATATAGAATCTTAAACTCTAAGAGGAGAAAACTTTGTAAATAGAATAAAAGAAATATACAATTAATTAAGATAGGACGTAGAGTTCCTATACAATTAAATAGTAAAGTACTATAATAAAAAGTATAAAAAAGAACCTTAATTTAGAGAGAGAGAAAAAGTATAGTTAGTATAAAAAAATATTAAAAGTAAATAATTAAGTTTAAAACTAGATTATATAAAGATTAGACTATATAAAGTTAAAAAAAATATTATACTAGTTATATTTAAACTAAAGCTACGAAGTAAAATAAGGATATACTTAATATTCTAGGTAGTACTACTAGAGAAAGTACTATAAGAAGTAGAACTACTAGTGTATAAAGTAGATACGTATAGAGAATAAGAAGAATAAGAAGTTAAAAAAATCTTAGTATATTAATTCTATAATAAAAGAAACTACTACCTAGTAGAATAGATAAGTACTAATAAAAAAGAGTAACTATAGGAGAAAATATAAGAACTAGAAGATAACTTTAACTACTTTAAGAAACTAGAAGAGTTCTAAACTTAAAATCTTCTAGAACGCCTTGTAGTAAACTAAGAAAATTAATACTACTACTACTAGATAAAAAGATAATAAGAATACTTAATATTATAAAAGTAATAGTAGCCTTAATAGTAGATTTAAAATTAAGCTTAGACTCTACAAGAGTAGCTTACGTAATAGACTTCTTATTATTTAGGGCCTTTGTCTTATAAAGATAGACTAAATAGGTATAATTTTCTACTTATATACTTAGAATCTAATTACGTTCCTTTTTAGCCTCTACAATCTATCTAGATAGTTTATCTTAAGCGTAGTTAATAGCTCTCCCTATTACAAATAAGTATAGACGTATAAATAAGTATTATTAACTTATACTCTACTAGAGATACGCTAGAAAGGTTATAAGATAAATAAGTATTAGTATAAATATATACCTTATAAGCCTTACTATACTTTAAAGAAATATAATCTATAAGAAGATTTAAAGACTTATAACAAGAATAAAAAAATATTGTAATACTATAGCGTAATATATAATCTACTAATTAAAGACGTTAAAGAGTAGACTTAGTAGGTATAAGAGAAGATAATAAACTTAATATTAATAAAGAAACTAGATTAATAACCTTAGCCTTAGAGTAGATAAATTAAGATCTACTTAGAGGAGGAGATAGTGTTATAGGCGTAATAAGAGAAATTAAGATAGAACTAATTAGTCCTAACTTAGACGCTAACAAAGTATAGGATAAGTAAGGTAATAACCTAGATTAGGAAGCGTACTATAATCTAAACACGTAATATATAGAGTAATCTATAAACACGTATAATAGATTAAAGTAATCTATAGTATTATACAAATAGATTAGTAGAAATATATAGTTAGTAATAATACGTATTATTAGGATAGTATTAGTAATCTAATCTCTAACCTAGAACGCTAATACTTAACATTATATATATAAATTAACTATTATTTATAGTTATTACTAATTACAATATAAACTTTTGTTATTAACTTATAATCTACTAATACCCTTAGCGGCTACTTGTATTCGATAATAGGTAACCTTATTATACTTCCTATAGCCTCTTATACTCTTTTTTAGCTTCTATAATCTATAATAATAGTTTTTCTAAAGTATAATTAATACCTCTCTCTATTATAAATGAGTATAAATATATAAATAAGTATCTTTAACCTATATTCTACAATAGATATAGTAGGGTCTCTATTTATTAACTTTAAGTAACCTTATTTTATATACTAGTAGATTAGAAGTAATAGTAAAAGCTTATATAGTAATTAAGTAATAGGCTGTAAAGAGATAGAGAATTTTTATAATATCTAGTATTGTTACTCTTAGTTAAAGATTAGATTACTAATACTTCCCTAGAGGTACGTATCTTTACTAACTATATACTTATATTTTACTCTTAATCTATAATATTAAATTATAGATTATCTCTACGTATTCTAGTTATAAGTTACCCTCTAATCTAGATTATTACCTTACTTATCTTATACTTTGTTAGTACTTAACTTAGAACTAATTAGTTCTATCTTAATTTCTCTTGTTACATTTATAATACTATTCCCCCCTCTAGATAGGTTTTTATTTTCCTATCCTAAGGCTAAAGTTATTAGCCCTATTTCTTTATTAATATAAAGTTCTTTATCCTCTCTTCCTATACCTACTAAATCTACTCTTTATCGTCTTTAGTTAGTAGATTGTATATTATATAGGAGTGTCGAAATATTTTCCTATTCTTATTACTAATCTTTAAAAGATAAACCTATTTATTATATTTTTATAAAAGAGAGTTAGGCCTATAAGCTATATATTTACGTAAACGTTTATAGTTTATATAATATCTCTAGGGTTTCTATAGCTAAATATAGGTATAATATAGTTACTTTTATATCTAGGCTAAGTAATAATAAGGAAAGCTATTAACTATACTAAAGAGAAATTACTATTAGAAATCGTAGTAGCTAAAGCTAAGCGTAATTAAATTCTAAGTATATAGGTAGAAAATTATACGCGTTTAGTACGTCTTTAGAAGATAAAGGTGTATAATAATAAGAAGTTAAGTAATTAGTTAAAACTCCTTAAAGCTAAGCTTAACTTAGAGGACGCTATTAGGGCTACTCTAGCTCTTCTCTTAATATCTATTCCTATCTCCTCTCTATATACTATTAGTAGCGTTAGTTTTCTTAGTTTACTACAAGGTAATTTAGAGAGTTCTAATTTTAGAACTCCTCTAGTTTCTTAAAGTAGTTAAGGTTATCTTTTAGTTCTTATATATCCTCTTATAGTTACCTTTTCTTGTTTATACTTATCTATTTTCCTAAGTAGTAGTTTCTTCTATTTCTAAACTAGTATACTAGGATTTCTTTTACTCTTTATTTCTCTTATTCTCTATATATATCTACTTTATACACTAGTAGTTCTATATCTTATAGTACTATCTTAAGTAGTGCTACGTAAAAGGTTAAGTATATCTTTATCTTACTTAGTAGTTTTAATCTAAATATAACTAGTGTAATTTTTTTCTTAATTTTGTATAGTCCTATTTTTACGTAGTCTAGCTTTAAACTAAATTATTTACTTTTAACGTTTTATTAGACTAACTATACTTTTCCTCTTTTTCTAAATTAGGGTCTCTCTTTATATTTCTTGTTATAGTATTTTACTATATAATTGTATAAGAATTTTACGTCTTATCTTAGTTAATTATATATTTCTTTTATTCTATTTATAAAGTTTTCTCTTCTTAGAGTCTATAACTCTACTTATCTTAGTATTTAGTATATATTAGGGTTAAGTCTATAGTTTATAAAGAAGATTAATACTTTTATTACTATATTTCTTATACTATTATATACTAGTTATGCTATAGGTAATAATAATACCTAATTGTTCTAGTTATAGTTAAGATAGAATCTTAAGTACTACTTTACTATCTAGTTTATTTATTCTAATTATCTATTTATTTATAGATAATATAGTATTAATATTTAATACTTTATTTTCTAGTCTCTATATAACGTAGGTAGTAAGCGAGTTATATACGTAAGTAAGTTGCGCACCTTACTAACTCTACATACCTATCCTATCTTATTATATAATAGCTCTACGCGCTATACGTTAATTACCTTTAAATAAAGTAGATATCTAGCTTACTATCTTATCTATTAATTCTAGCTAAATTCAAGGTAGTAGGCTAGCTACTACTATCTTTAGCGTTCCTAAATTAACGTTACGTAATTAACGCGCTAGATAGTACGCCTAATACAATTACTAGCCTAACTTAAGGAAGCTTACTTAGATAGAAGAGGAGGTAATAGTTAAGTATATCCTTAACTTAAATTCTTGTAGTTTTATCCTAAATCTAGCTACTATACGTAAGATAGCTAATAAGCTACTAGCTATCTATAACGTACTACTAGTTAGGTAGAAGTAGCTAGCTAACTTTATTAAGTATATAGATAGTTTTATAACGCGTTTTAATTATCTATATAATAGGTAGTAAGCCTTAAATAAAGACCTAGCTACTATAAGTAGCTAGTTTAAGATAGTATAGTATATAAAGGCTACGTATAGAATAGCTAATAAAGACGCCTATAACTTTAATAAAGCTAGCTTTATAATAGGTAAGATTATAACTTAGCTTATTATAATAGAGTTAGAGAGGAGAGGTAAGCTAAAGGCTATCTAGCCTAGTAATTATAAGTAGGTAATAGTAATTACTATAATTAATACTACTAGCTAGGTAGTCTTACTATTCTTTATCTTTACTAGTAAGTACTACCTCTCTACTTAGTATAAAGAAGACTATATCTTATAAGACTAGGCTATTAGAATTAGTAATAATAGCTAGATAATAGATAAGCTAGCTATTAACTAGCTTAAGTACTTTAATAAGTATATAAAGAACTAAGTAGTTAGTATACGTTAGCTACTTATACTTAATAGTTATAGGAGCTACTACTCTCTTAAGTTTAACAAGATCTATAAAGAGAATAATATCTATACGCTCTATATACTAGCTTACTTATCTTACTTACTTTAGCCTCTTAATATTAGCTACTTCTCTCTATTAAAGAAGGCGTATAGCTATTAAGTTAAGAGCTTAATCTAGAACTATATTAATTATATTACTAATCTTAAATTCCTACTAGCCTTTTATATAGCCTTTAACTAGGCCTTTATAAGAGTAAATATTTACTTAGCTTTTTAAGCTACTAGCCTTATTCTACTTTAGCTAGAAGTAGTTATCTTAAGACTTAATATTTAGCTCTATACGCCTATTCTAGCTACTCTAGCTCTACTAGAAGCTCTCTAGGTAGCTTGTACGCTAAGTAATATATATAAGCTAGAGGCTTAGTTAATACTTATATATAAGTACGTACGCTACTATAAGAGCTTATTACTAGTATTAATTATTAACGTAATTAATTAACTTAAAAAGAGAGCTTAAATAATAATACTAGAAGCTAAGTTAATATATAATTAGATTTCTAGTTTTAAGAGAGCTAATAAGGTAGCTAGTAAGTATAATGTTACAGGCGTAATAGAAGAAATCGAAATAGAACCAATTAGTCCTAACTCAGTTGCTAACGAAGCATAGGACGAGCGGGGTAATAATCTTGATTAGGAAACAACACACAACTAGGACACGTAAGCTAATCTGTAATCCGTAGACTCTTAGTAGCTATAGATTATAGATTAGGATAATCTATAATCTATTAATCTTAGCAACTACAGATTACAGATTACAACAAGTATATAGTTAGTAGGATACGCATTGTTAGGATAGTATTAGCAATTCAATCCTTTAACTACGGAACGCTAATACAAGACAGTTGCGAAACATCTTCTATTGTTTATAGTTATTACAGATTACCCCTAAGCTTTTACTATTACCTCGTGATCTACTAACCTCCTTTAAGATAGGTACCTATAGTTGACGACAGGAGGCCTGTAACACCTTGCTAATTTAGTTATTACAAGAAGCAAAGCGTAAGTAGCGCACAGTCTAGCTAATATAATAGTAGAAAGTTTAACAAGTAAAGCCCCTAAGAGTAGTTATAAGTTAGATAGCACCGCATAGGAAACAATTAAGGATTAAATAAATAAACTAATTAACAACAAAGAAGATATAAAGATAGTAATCGAAGCACTAGAAACGTAGAACAAGGAACTACAAGACTATTCAAAATAGAACAAAGCACAAATTAAAGCAATTATCAAAGGCTAGAACTAGATAGAATTAATTACCTAACGACTAGAAATAAGTGCAACAAAGAAACTACCTAAGATACCTATCCTTAAGAAGTTTAATAAGACAAGAGAAAAACTAAGACCTTTTATAGCCTTAGTACAACTCTAGATAGACGTACAAGTACTACACTTTAATATAAAAGAAAAGAAGGTAATATATATTAGAATACATCTTAAAGAAAACGCGATAAGATAGTTTAAACCTTACTAGACAGATTACACAACACACGCTCTAATAACCTAAAAGGATAAAATAAGAGCTATCTTTAGAAGCTACGAATACTTTACTAGACAAATAAGAGTAGTATTTAGAGACATAGACGTTACCTAACAAGCTAAAGAACGGCTAGAAAAGCTTATATAAAGCTAGAGTGTTCTAGAGTACGTATTATAGTTTAAATAACTATCGCAAAACACAGAATAGAATAAGTTAGCCTTAATATTACAATTTAAACAAGGACTAAACTTAAAGATCTAATACAAAATAATTTATATAGAGAAACCCTAAACGCTAGAAGCCTTAAAACAATAAGTAATATAAATTAATAACGATCTTCGAGAATAGAAGAAGAATAAGTATAGAGGTTATACCTAGAATTAGGACAAGGGAGACCCTATAATCCTCGACGCTAATAAGGATAGGAAGAGGAAGAAGAACAAAGACTTTACGTGCTTTAACTACAGCAAGAAAGGCTACTACGCGAAAGACTACTAATTATAAAAGAAAAAGGATATAGCATACTATAAATATAGGAAACTAGGACACTTTACAAAAGACTGTAGAAGTAAGGACCTAAGAAAAGATAAAGAAACTTAGTTAAAAACAACTAAGAATAAGAAAAAAGTACTAAAAGCACAAGCTAAACCTTAGGAGAAGGTAGTAGGGAGCAAAGAAGCATAATATATAATGCTCTATTAGACCTTTTATTACGACGACAACTACTACATATATCTTTCTAGTAAATAGGGAGTAGTATAGTTCTTATAGAAACAAAGACATAGAGTAGCTACAATAAAAGAAAGTAGAATAAAAGTATAGCTAGAAGAGACAGCCTATGTAATAGACCTACTAATAGAAGATTTAGAAGGAGGAGAACCCTAGACCCTATCGATCTAGGCTAAAGGACTAGCACTAGATAAAGAGACTACTATAGCTTCCTCTAAAGAACTACAAGAAAGCGAGAGACAAGTTAGTATAAGAGGTATAGAATATGCCTAGCTAGATATATATAGCTACAACAGCTACACAACAATAGATATAGAAGAACGAAACAAAGAATAGAGATTCGTTTAAACATACTTAATAGTTATAAGTATAGAGGAAGCGTACGAAGACTAGAAAGAACGCAATCCTAAGGAAACAAAGTTTACACTATTTTAAGAATAGATAAAGCAATATACAGTTATAGTAGGAAGAATACCTATACAAAAAGAATAGCAGCACCTCGCAAGAAAAACACGATAGATTAACAAAGCCTATATACTAAGAGTACTAAAAGTGTACTATATCCTAACAATAGACATACCTAGAAGAGATAAGTACTAGGAAGGGGATAACAAAATAACAGATCTAAAACATCTAGCACACTTTAAAGCATTATAGATATTATACCTAGACAAAAATTGTATTATATATAGAAACTCTAAAGCAAACAACAATATATAGCCTACACGAAGAAGAGGCTATAGCTATACAAGAGTAATCCTAGTAGAAGACATCTAAGGATAAGAAACAATCCTAGAAGATAGATACGTAGCAGTAAGGCCTAGTCTAAAACTATCTAAAAAATACGTCTAAGGAGGACTATAGTATAAATACATATACGACAAATACTTAAAACACAAAGAACACAAGCTTAAAGTAAGCCTATAGCCTAAGAAAGATAGATAGTTTGTAAAAATGCCTAAGCAAGAACAGCTAAAAGGCGTAGGAGGCCTACATATTATAAAAATAGGTACTTATTAAGAAAGAAAAGTACGATTAATAATTAATAGTAGAGCCACGAGAAACTTTATATCAAAGAAGTTTATAGAAACACAAGGAATAAGGTATATAACGAAGAAATATCCTTAATAATTAAGTACGATTAAAGGAAAACTATTCTAAGAACCTATTAGATTCGAAACAGTTCCCTCTACATTAAAACTAGAAAGAATAACAATTAAGAACATAGTTATAGATATAACGACAATTAATAATAAATAAGACATAATACTAGGAATACTATAGTTACAAATAACTAACCTACAAATTAATTAGAGAATAGGAAAAATCAACTACTATAGAACAGACACGTTAAAAGCTAATATAAGCACTTGCAAAGGAGAATTCCCTAAAGAGTATAAGAAATAGGAAAAATAACTTATAGAACCTAAAGACTACCTTCTAGAACATCGACTATAGGACTTAGCAATAGAACTAGAAGAAGAAAAGAACGTAGGATAGAGCCTAGTCTACTAAAAAATAGAAGAAGAGTCTAAAATTAAACGAACATTTATCTAGAATGTAATAAAAAAAGGATAGATAAAGGAATCCAAATCCTTAGTAGCGCACAGACTTATATTTGTAGATAAAAAGGGAACGAGCGACAAGAGACCTTATGTAGATTTTAGAAAAACTAACGCAATTACAAACAAGAACTAATACCTACTACTACAAATAGATAAAATATAAGACAGGCTACGAAGAGTAAAGATCTTTATAAAACTAGACATATAAAACGCATACTACTAGATTAGAATCAAGAAAGGAGACAAGTAGAAAATAGCGTTTAGAATACAATATAGACTATACAAATACTTAGTTATACTATTTGGTTTAACAAACGCACTAGCAGCATTCTAGGAAAGAATTAACATAGTACTAAGGGAATACTTAGATATATTTACATTTGTATACTTAGACAATATCTTTATATTCTTAGAAACAGAGGAAGAACACGTGCAACATGTACACAAAGTACTAAAGAAACTAGTAGAAGCTAAAATATTTCTTAAGATAAGAAAATACGAGTTCTATATAAAGGAAACAGATTTCCTCGGATTTATTATCGAACTAGGAAAAATCAAGATTAACCTAGGAAAGATCAACTTAATTAACGAATAGCTAACACTAAAGAACCTAAAAGAAGTACAATAATTTCATAGGTTAGCTAACTTTTGCAGAAAGTTAATAATAGGATACTCTAAAGATATAGAGCTAATTACAAGACTTATAAAAAAAGATATACTATTTAAATAGATAAAGGAATGCGATAAAGTATTTAAGAGAATAAAAAAGAAGTTTATAGAAAACCTAGTTATTAGAATATATAACCTAGAACTACTAGCGATAGTAAAAACAGATGCATCGAACTTAGTCTATAGAATAGCACTAATACAAGAAGACTTAGAGACTAAAAAGGAACACTTAGTCGAATACTTCTCTAAGAAAATAAAAACAGCAGAACTTAATTACCTAATCTACGACAAAGAGATACTAGTAATCTACAAAGTATTTAAACAATAGAGAGTATACTTACAAGGAGTAAAGCACTAGACAAAGGTCTACATAGACTACAAGAATCTTATAGGATTTATAATAAATAAAGAACTATTATAACGCTATACAAGATAGTAGGAATTTCTATTAATATTTAATATAGAAATAATATATATAAAAGAGAAGGACAACTAATTTGTAGACGCTCTAAGTAGAAGACTAGACTTACAAGAAGAAGTAAGCGCTACTAGTATAGTTCTAGTTAAGAACGAGGAAGGACATTTAGTCCTAAATACACCTAAAATAACTGCAATACTCGAAAGAACGAGCAGCAAACTAGATAAATAGATTCGGAAAATAATACAAGAAGTATCTAAAGAAATAAAGAAACTTAAAATCTAAGATAGATTTATACAAGTATATAGAAGAATATATATTCTAGGAAAAATTCAAAGGGAATTTATATAACAATTCTATGAATTACTAGTACACAGTTACTAAGGTATCGAGAAAACATTAGATAGACTACTGCGAGATTACTATATTCTAAAAGCAAGACAACTAGTAATAGAAGTACTACGAGACTATATAGAATGTTAAAGAAATAAACACAATAGATATACACTATACAGAATACTACAACTAGTAGAAGCACTAGAAAGACTATAGAGAGTTATTACAATAGACTTTATTACAAAGTTACCTAAGTCCAAAGATCTAATATTAGGAGTAGAATACGATAGAATCTTAACAATAGTAGATAAACTTACAAAGTACACATACTTCAGACTATATAAGGAAAAAAGCAGGATAGAAGTCGCCGCATACTAGGTTCTAGGAACCGTAATTAGTTAATACAGACTACTAGATAAGATTATTATAGATAGAGATGTACGATTTATATTAAAACTATAGGGAACAATAACAGCGCAATTAGGAATACAACATGTAATATCTACAGCATATTATCTACAAATAGACAGATAGTTAGAACGAATAAATTAGATAGTAGAACAATACCTAAGATGCTACCTTAACTACAACTAGAACAACTAGGTACAGCTACTACCTATAGCACAATTAGCATACAACAGCATAAAGAATATAGTAACTAGAGTATTGCCCTTCTTTACAAACTATAGATTTAAGCCTAATATACACTAGATACTATAGAACCAAATATCTTAGTCCCTAAGAAGAAAAAACTTTACTAATAGACTTAGAGATATACACAACTAATTAAGACAGGATATAGAATTCCTACATAATTAAATAGCGAAGTACTACAACAAGAAGTATAAGGAAGGACCCTAATTTAGAGAAAGAGAAAAAGTATAGCTAGTACGTAAGAATATTAAGAGTAAGAGACCAAGCTTAAAATTAGACTACGTTAAGATAAAACCCTATAAAATCGAGAAAGAAGTTACGCTAGTTATATTTAAATTAAAGCTACTAAACAAAATAAAGATATACCTAACCTTCTACGTAGCACTACTTAAGATAGCACTATAAAACGCAGAACTACTAGTATACAAAGTAGATACGTACAGAGAATAAGAAGAATAAGAAGTTAAAGAAATCCTAGTACATTAGTTCTATAATAGTAGGAACTACTATCTAGTAAAATAGATAAGTATAGACAAAAAAGGACAACTATAGGAAGAAACATAGGAACTAGAAGATAACCTTAACTACCCTAAGAAACTAGAGGACTTCTAAAGTCAAAACCCTCTAGAGCGCCTAGCAGTAAACCAAGAGAACTAACATTACTATCGCTAAATAGAGAGGCAATAGGAGCGCCTAACGCAGGACCTACCACAGCAACACTAAATACCTTATCTAAGTCCAGCTTAGCTTCTAGAGCTGCTAACTACATAGCTAATTTCTTATTATTTAGCGCCTTTATCTTACGAAGACAAGAGAGACAAGCTTAATTCTCTACTAGCTTACTCTACGCGAGCTCCTAGATACGCTTACGCTTAGCTTTAGCCTCTACAATTTAAGATAGTAATTTCTCTTAAGTCTAGTTAACAGCTTTCCCTATTATTATTAAGCCTAGACGTAAGAATAAGTGTAATAAACGTATATTTAGAAAGAGAAACACTAGACACGTTATAAGAGCTACGTATATTCGCATAAATATACGCTTTATAAGCCCTACTATCGTTTATAGAAATAATATAAGGAAGGGATTTAGGATTTAATTTAGGAGAAGTATAACGAGAACAAGGAAACATTTTAACACTATTACGTAGTACGCGATCTACAAGAAGGTAGCGACGACGTATAGATAAAATAGTTATAAGGGAGGATAAAGAACTCTACATCAATAAAGAAACTAGACTAATAACTTTAACTCTAGGATAGGAAAACTAAGACCTACCTAGAAGGGGAGATAGTGTTATAGGCGTAACAGAAGAAATCGAAATAGAACTAATTAGTCCTAACTTAGTTGCTAACAAAGTATAAGACAAGTAGGGTAATAATCTTAATTAGGAAACAACACACAACTAGGACACGTAAGCTAATCTGTAATCTATAGACTCTTAGCAGCTATAGATTATAGATTAGGATAATCTATAATCTGTTAATCTTAGCAACTATAGATTACAGATTACGACGAGTATATAGTTAGTAGGATACGCATCGTTAGGATAGTATTAGCAATTCAATCCTTTAACTACAGAACGCTAATACAAGATAGTTACGAAATATCTTCTATTGTTTATAGTTATTATAGATTACCCCCGAGCTTTTACTATTACCTCGTAATCTACTAACCCTCTTTAAGATAGGTACCTATAGTCGACGATAGGAGGCCTGTAATATATAAATTATAAAAAAAGAAGTAGATTTAAAAGAAAGAAGTTTTAATAAAGGGATAGGGAGAGGATATAATTACTTAACTAGAGGCTAATTACTAAATTAATAGTAAATAGTATAAGAGTAGGTAGCGTTTAGGCTTAAGTTACTATGCTCGCGTATACTATAAGAAGTATAGAGAGACTAGGTATAACTTACGTACAAGTAAAATAATATAGTATATACTACTTAATTTTATATATTAATATATCTACGCTACTCTACTACGTTATTAAGTTATATACTTAAATAGGTATATAGAGTTAGTAGGGTATATAACTTACTTATATACGTAACTTATATACTACCTATATTACTAGTAGTTTGTAGAATTGTTATATAAATTCCCTTTAAATTTTACTTAGAATATACGTTCTTCTATAGGCTTTCGTAATTCTATCCTAGATTTCTAATTTTTTTATTTCTTTAGAGGCTTTTGTTATTTCTTCTTAAATCTAGTCTTTTAACTTACTACTATTCTTCTTAAGTATTGTAGCTATTCTATATTTAGTTAGGACTAAGTATTTTTCTTTATTTTTAATTAGAACTATACTAGTTGTATTTACTTTTTTCTATAAATCTAGTCTTTTACTTAGAGTATCTATAAACTAGTTATCTTTTCCTTTTATATATATAACTTTAAATTTAAATATTAATAGGAATTCCTACTATCTTATATAGTATTATAATAGGTCCTTGTTAATTATAAATCCTATAAGATTCTTATAGTCTATATAGACTTTTATCTTGTATTTTACTCTTTATAAGTATACTTTCTATTACTTAAATACTTTATAGATTACTAGTATCTCTTTGTTATAGATTAAGTAATTAAGCTCTACTAGCTTTATTATTTTAGAAAAAGATTATACTAAGTATTCTTACTTAGTTTTTAGGTCTTCTTATATTAGTACTATCTTATAGACTAAGTTAGGTACGTCTATTTTTCCTACTACTAGTAGGTCTAGGTTATATATTCTAATAACTAGGTATTCTATAAATTTCTATTTAATTATATTAAATACTTTGTTATATTCCTTTATCTATTTAAATAGTATATCTTTCTTTATAAGTTTTATAATTAGCTCTATATATTTAGACTATTTTACTATTAGTTTTCTATAAAAGTTTACTAACCTATAAAACTATTAAACTTCTTATAGGTTTTTTAGTGTTAGCTATTCTTAAATTACTTTAATCTTATTTAGATTAATTCTAATTTGTCTTAGTTTAATAATAAATCTAAGGAAGTCTATTTTTTTTATATAGAATTCGTATTTTCTTATTTTAAGAAATAGTTAGTTTTCTACTAATTTCTCTAGCACTTTATATATATATTGTATATATTCCTCTTCTAATTCTAAGAATATAAGGATATTTTCTAATTATCTAAATATAAATACGTCTAAATATTCTCTTAGAACTATATTAATTCTTTCTTAAAATACTACTAGTACGTTTATTAATCTAAATAGTATAACTATATATTTATATAGTCTATATTACGTTATAAATACTATTTTCTATTTATTACCTTTCTTAATTCTAATTTAATAATAGGCGTTTTAAATATCTAATATTGTAAAGATCTTTACTTTTTATAGTCTATCTTGTATTTTATCTATTTATAGTAAGGGGTATTAGTTCTTATTTATAATTACGTTAGTTTTTCTAAAGTCTATATAGAGTCTTTTATCTTCTATCTCTTTTTTATTTATAAATATAAGTCTATATACTACTAAGGATTAGGATTCTTATATCTATCTTTTCTTTATTACGTTTTAGATAAATACTCTTTTAATCTTAGACTCTTCTTCTATTTTTTTATAGACTAATCTCTATCCTATATCTTTTCTTTCTTCTAGGTTAATTACTAAGTCCTATAGTTAATATTCTAGAAGGTATTCTTTAGGTTCTATAAGCTATTTTTATTATTTTTTATATTCTTCTAGGAACTCTCCTTTATATATGTTTATATTAGCTTTTAGCTTATCTTCTCTAGAGTAGCTAATTTCTCCTATTCTTTAATTAATTCTTAGATTTACTATTTATAACTATATTATTCCTAGTCTTATATCTTACTTATTATTAATTATTATTATATCTATAACTATATTTTTAATCTTTAGTCCTTCTAGTTTTAATATAGAGGGTACTATTTTAATATTTATAAGTTCTTAGAATAGTTTTCCTTTAATTATACTAAGTTGTTAAAGGTATTTCTTTATAGTATATTATATTCCTTTTTCTTCTACAAACTTCTTTAATATAAAGTTTCTTATAGCTCTACTATTAATTATTATTTATATCTATTTTCTTTAGTAGATACCTTTTTTTATAATATATAAGCCTATTATACTTTTAAGCCTTTCTTACTTTAGCTATTTTATTAATTCTCTACCTCTCTAGGGCTATATTCTAACCTTATATTTATAGTCTTTGTATTTTAGATAATTATCTTATATATATTTGTACTAAGGTTCTCCTAGGACGTATTCTCTAGATAGTTTCTTTCCTAGTCTTACTACTATATATCCTTTACTAGGTATTTTTATTATTTCCTATCTTAAGATATTTTCTACTAGGATAGCTTTTACGTAGTTATATTCTTTACTTCTTACTAGCTATATATAGTTTCTAACTTTCTATTTACTATAAATAAGGTATTCCATATTTAAGTATAATATCTATAATATCTTAAAGTATACTAGATATTTTAGATTTATTCTTTTGTTATCCTCTTTTTAGTACTTATCTTTCCTATATTTCTTTTTTATTAGAATATAGTATACTACTAGTATACTTAGTATATAAGCTTTATTAATCTATTATATCTTTCTTATAATATACTACTACTCTTTCTATATAAGTATTCTTCTTACTATAACTATATATTATTCTATCTATTATTAAAATACTATAAACTTTGTATTCCTAGAGTTACGTATTTTCTAGTCTTTATACGCCTCCTCTATACTTATAACTAGTAAGTATTTTTAAATAAACTACTATTCTTAGTTTTATTCTACTATATCTATTATTATATAGCTATTATAGCTATATATATCTAACTAGGTATACTTTATACCTATTATATTAATTTACTCTTTATTGTTTTATAGTCCTTTAGAAATAGCCTTAGTAGTTTCTTTATCTTCTACCTATTCTTTAATAGAGATTAATAGTATCTAAGGTTTTTCCTCTTCTAAATCTTCTATTAGTAGGTCTATTATATAGTTTATCTCTTATAACTATACTTTTATTTATACTTTATTTATTACTATTACTTTATTATTTTATAAGAACTATCCTACTCTCTATTTACTAAAAAGGTATATATAATAGTTATTGTTATAGTAAAAGGTCTAGTTAAGTATTATATACTATAACTCTTTACTTACTACTACTTTTTCTTAGAGTTTAGCTTGTACTTAGAGTACTTCTTTCTTTTTCTTAGTTATCCTTAACTAGGTTTTTTTCTTTAGGTCTTTACTTCTATAGTCTTTAGTAAAGTATCTTAGTTTCTTATATTTATAATATACTATAACTTTCTACTTTAACTAATAGTCTTTTACGTAGTAGCCTTTCTTACTATAGTTAAAGTATATAAAGTCTTTATTCTTTTTTTTCTTTTTATCTTTATTTACGTTATAGATTTTAGAGTCTCCTTTATTATAGTTATTAGGTTATCTCTTGTACTTATTTATTTTCTATTCTTAGAGGTTATTATTAACTTATATTATATGTCTCTTTAAGGCTTCTAGTGTCCTTAGTTTCTCTATCTAAATTAGTTTATATTAGATATTAGGCTTTAAGCTTTATTTAAACTTTAATATTAAAGGTAGTTTATTCTAATCTATATTTTGTACTAGTTGTTTAAATAGTAATACGTATTTAGGTATACTCTTGTACTATTAGATTCTTTTAAGTTTTTCTTTAGCTTATTAGGTAATATTAATATTACTAAATACTACTTTTATTTATTTTGTATAGTATTTATAGCTTATAAAGATAGCTATTATCTTATCCTTTTTTATTCTTAGGGCGCGTGTTATATAGTCTATTTAATATAGCTTAAACTATCTTATTATATCTTCTATAAAGTATATTTTAATATATACAACTTTCTTTTCTTCTATATTAAAGTGTAGTACTTGTATATCTATTTAGAGTTATACTAATACTAAGAAAAGTCTTAGTTTCTTTCTTGTTCTATTAAATTTTTTAAGTACTAGTATCTTAGGTAGTTTCTTTATTACGCTTATTTCTAGTTATTAAGTAATTTTCTCTATATAGTTTTAGTCCTTAATAATAGCCTTAATCTAAGCTATATTTTAGTTAACTTAGTTTTATAGTTCTTTGTTTTATATAGTTAGAGTATTAATTAATAGTTGTATATTCTCTTTATTAGCGATTAGGATATTTAGGTTTAATTTAACTACTCTCTAGTTAGTTACGTCTAGCTTATAACTACTTAGAGGTACCTTACCTCTTTTCTTAGGTATACTCTCTACTATTGTATTAGCTTAGACTATACGCTACTTACACTTTACTTCTTCTAATAACTAGATTAGTAAAGTATAATAAGGTCTCTCTTTATTAACTTTAAGTAACCCTATTTTATATACTAGTAAATTAGAAGTAATAGTAAAAGCTTATATAGTAATTAAGTAATAGGCTATAAATAGATAGAGGATTCTTGTAATATCTAGTATTATTACTCTTAGTTAAAGATTAGATTACTAATACTTCCTTAGAAGTATATATCCTTAATAACTATATACTTACGTTTTACTCTTAATCTATAGTTTTAAATTATAGATTATCTCTACGTATTACTAATCTATTATATGTAATTATAGATTATCTCTACGTATTACTAATCTCTTATACGTATCTATAGATTATCTCTACGTGTCCTAATTATAAGTTACCTCCTAATCTAAATTATTACTCTACTTATCTTATACTTCGTTAGTACTTAAGTTAGGACTAATTAGTTCTATCTTGATTTCTCTTATTATATTTATAACAATAGAGATACTTAAGATTTTATAAAAAAACTAAATATTAGTATAAATATACTCTTTATAAGCCTTACTATACTTTATTAAATAATAAATATTAAGAAGAACTACGAATTTTTAATAAAAAAAAAGAAATATTATAATACTATTATATAATACCTAATTAGTAAGAGTAATATAATAATAGGTAGAAAGAGTAAGTATAAGAAAAGATAAAGAACTTTATATTAATAAAAAAATAAGACTAATAACTTTAGCTTTAAAATAAGAAAATAGAGAACTATCTAAAAAGAGAAATAGTATTATAAGTTTAATAAGAGAAATTAAGATAAAACTAATTAGTCTTAACTTACGTACTAATAAAATATAAGATTAGTAAAGTAATAATCTTAATTAAAAAATAACTTATATTTAGGAGATATAATATAATCTATAAATCTATAGAGTATATAGATAGAAAGTAATTATAATAGGTCTACTAAGGTTAACTTCTTAGAAACCTTTAAGGTTATTAGTAGATTAAGAGGTAATAATAAGAGTTTATATTATAATCTATAATAGGCTATAACAATAGAAGATGTTTTGTAACTATCTTAGTATTATTACTTGTAGTTAATAATTAAATTACTAATAGTATCTTAATAATACGTATCTTTACTACTTATATATTTCTACTAATCTATAATCTATTACTTGTATCTATTCTTAGTAACTATAGATTATAGATTACTAATCTATTAATCTATAATTGTTTTCTATCTATATACTTAATAGATTAGGGGATTACTTACGTGTCCTAATTATAAGTAGTTTCTTAATTAAGGTTACTACTTTACTTATCTTATACTTTGTTAGCTCCTAAGTTAGGACTAATTAGTTCTATCTTAATTTCTCTTGTTACGCCTATAACACTATCTCTCTCTCTAGGTAGGTTGTAGTATATCTATCCTAAGGTTAGTATTATTAATCTAGTTTCTTTATTAATATAAAGTTCTTTATTTTCTCTTATACCTACTAAATCTACTCTTTATTATATCTAATTAGTAGATTGTGTATTACGCTATAGTATTATAATATTTCTCTATTCTTATTATAAGTTTATAAACCCTTTATTAGTTTACCTCTTCTTAAAATATAGTAAAGCTTATAAAGTATATATTTATACTAATACCTATTTATCTTATAATCTATCTAGTATATCTATAGTAGAGTGTAAGTTAAAGATACTTATTTATACGTCTATACTTATATATAATAGAGAGAGCTATTAACTACGCTTAAGAAAAACTATTATTATAGATTATAGAAGCTAAAAGGGAGCGTAAGTAACTCTATAAAATCTTTTATTGTACGCTAGAGGAGTATTAGTCTTAATTTCTTAATAATTAGATATAGTTATCTAATAACTAGGCCTATTTATCTTGTCTTTATAAGATAAAGGCCTTAAACAATAAGAAGTCTATTAAGTAGTCTGTTTTTCTAGAGTCTAAGCTTAATTTTAAGGATATAGTAGAGGCTACTCTAGCTCCTATTATATTAGTTATTCCTAACGCCTCTCTATTTGTTATTAGTAGTGCTAATTTTCTTAGTTTGCTATAAAGCGCTCTAGAAGGTTTTGATTTTAGAACTCCTCTAGTTTCTTAGGGTAATTAAGGTTATCTTCTAGTTCCTATATTTTTTCCTATAGTTGTCCTTTCTCGTTTACGCCTATCTATTCTACTAAGTAGTAGTTCTTACTATTATAGAACTAGTATACTAAGATTTTATTAACTTTTTATTCTTTCTATTCTCTATATATATCTACTTTATATACTAGTAGTTCTACGTTTTATAGTACTATTTTAAGTAGCGCTACGTAAAAGGTTAGATATATCCTTATCTTGTTTAGTAGCTTTAGTTTAAATATAACTAGTATAACTTCTTTTTCTACTTTATATAGTCCTATCTTAATATAGTTTAGTTTTAAACTTAGTTATTTGCTTTTTACGTTTTTTCTAACTAACTATACTTTTTCTCTCTCTCTAAATTAAGGTCTTTATTTATACTTCTTATTATAGTACTTAGCTATTTAATTATATAGGAACTCTACGTCCTATCTTAATTAATAATATATATCTCTAAGTCTATTAGCAAAGTTTTCTCCTCTTAGAGACTAAGATACGTCTATTTTTAGTATTCTATATACGCTAAGATTAAATCTATAGTTTATAAAAAAGAGTAATACTTTTATTACTATATTCTTTTCGCTATTGTATACTAGTTATACTATAGGTAGTAGTTGTACCTAATTGTTTAAGTTGTAGTTAAGGTAGCATCTTAGGTATTATTCTACTATCTAATTTATTCGTTCTAACTATCTATCTATTTACAAGTAGTACGCAGTAGATATTACGTATTTAATTCCTAATTACACTATTATTGTTCTCTATAGTTTTAATATAAATCTTACGTCTCTATCTATAATAATCTTGTCTAGTAGTCTATATTAACTAATTATAGTTCCTAGAACCTAGTGTATAGTAACCTCTATCCTACTTTTCTCTTTATATAGTCTAAAGTATAAGTATATTATAAGTTTATCTACTATTATTAGGATTCTATTATACTTAACCCCTAATATTAGGTCTTTTAACTTAGGTAGCTTTGTAATAAAGTCTATTGTAATAACTCTCTATAGTTATTCTAGTACTTTTACTAGTTGTAGTATCCTATATAGTACGTATCTATTATATTTATTCCTTTAATATTCTATATAATCTTGTAGTACTTCTATTACTAGCTATCTTACTCTTAGGATATAGTAGTCTTATAGTAGTCTATCTAAGGTTTTATTAATCTCTTAGTATCTATATACTAGTAATTTATAGAATTATTATATAAATTCTCTTTAGATCTTCTTTAGAATATATATTCTTCTCTAAGCTTATATAAGTCTTTCTTAAGTCTTTAGTTTTTCTATTTCTTTAGGTATTTCTTTTGTTATCTTCTAAATCTATTTATCTAGCTCGCTACTCTTTCTTTTAAGTGTTACAGCTATTTTAGGTATATTTAAGACTAAATATCTTTCCTTATTCTTAACTAGAACTATACTAGTAGCGCTTACTTCTTCTTATAAGTCTAGTCTTCTACTAAAAGTATCTATAAATTAGTTATCTTTCCCTTTTATATATATAATTTCTATATTAAATATTAATAGGAATTCCTACTATCTTATATATTATTATATTAGTTCTTTATTTAGTATAAATCCTATAAGATTCCTATAGTCTATATAGACCTTTGTTTAGTATTTTACTTCTTATAGGTATACTCTCTATTATTTAAATACTTTATAGATTACTAGTATCTCTTTGTTATAGATTAGGTAGTTAAGCTCTACTAGTTTTATTTTCTTAGAGAAGTATTTAACTAAGTATTCTTTTTTAGTCTTTAGGTCTTCCTATATTAGTACTATTCTATAGACTAAGTTAGATGCGTTTATTTTTACTATTGCTAGTAGGTCTAGGTTATATATTCTAATAACTAGGTTTTCTATAAACTTTCTCTTAATTTTATTAAATACTTTATTGTATTCCTTAGTTTATTTAAATAGCGTGTCTTTCTTTATAAGTCTTGTAATTAGTTTTATATCTTTAAACTATCTTACTATTAGTTTTCTATAAAAGTTTACTAACCTATAAAACTATTATACCTCTTTTAAGTTCTTTAGTGCTAGCAATTTATTAATTAACTTAATCTTTCTTAGGTTAATCTTGATTTTTCTAGGTTTAATAATAAATCCTAAGAAATCTATTTCCTTTATATAGAATTTATATTTTCTTATCTTAAGAAATAATTTATTTTCTACTAGCTTTTCTAGTACTTTGTGTACGTATTATATATATTCTTCCTTTATTTCTAAGAATATAAGGATATTATTTAAGTATATAAATATAAATACGTTTAAGTACTCTCTTAGTACTATATTAATTCTTTCTTAGAATGCAGCTAGTGCGTTTATTAATCTAAAAAGTATAACTAAGTATTTATATAGTCTCTATTGTGTTTAGAATACTATTTTCTATTTATTACTTTTCTTAATTCTAATCTAGTTGTAGGCGTTCTAGATATCTAACTTTATAAAGATTATTACTCTTTATAGTTTATCTTATATTATATCTATCTTTAGTAGAGGGTATTAGTTCTTATTTATAACTACGTTAGTTTTTCTAAAGTCTATGTAGGGCCTTTTTTTATTTATCTCTTTTTTATCTACAAATATAAGTCTATATACTACTAAAGATTTAGATTCTCCTATCTATCTCTTTTTTATTACATTTTAAATAAATATTTACTTAATTTTAAACTCTTCTTCTATTTTTTAGTAGACTAGGCTCTATCTTACGTCTTTTCCTTCTTCTATTTCTATTACTAAATCCTATAGCTAATATTTTAAAAGGTAATCTTTAGGCTCTATAAGCTATTTTTCTTATTTCTTATATTCTTCTAAGAATTCTCTTCTATAGGTGTTTATGTTAGCCTTTAATATATCTATTCTATAGTAGTTAATTTTTCCTATCCTCTAATTAATATATAGGTTAGTTATCTATAACTATAGTATACCTAGTATTATATCTTATTTATTATTAATTATTATTATATCTATAACTATATTTTTAATTGTTATCTCTTTTAGTTTAAGTATAGAGAGAACTATTTTAAACCTAATAGGTTCCTAGAATAGTTTCTTTTTAATTGTACTTAGTTGTTAAGAGTACTTCTTTATTATATAACGTATTCTTTATATTTCTATAAACTTCTTTAATATAAAGTTCCTTGTAGCTCTACTATTAATTATTAATTGTACTTCTCTTCTTTAGTATATACCTATTTTTGTAATATATAGGCCTCCTATACTTTCTAGCTATTCTTACTTAGGTAATTTTATAAATTGTCTATCTTTCTAGAGCTATAGCCTTACTTTAAGTTTATACTTTTTATACTTTAGATATTTATTATATATATATTTATACTATAGTCTTCTTTAGATATATTTTTTAGATAATTTTAGTCTAGGTCTTACTACTAGGTATCTTTTTTCTAGAATTACTTCCTATCTTTAGATATCTTCTACTAGAATTACTCTTATATAGTTATAGCCTTTTCTCTTTATAGGCTATATATTATTATTTACTTTAGGGTTTCTATATATAATATAATTCTTATCTAGGTATAATATCTATAATGCTTTAAAGTGTGCTAGATGTTTTAGGTCTATTATCTTATTATCTCTTTCCTAGTATTTGTCTCTTCTAAGTGTATCTATAATTAGGATATAGTATACTACTAGTACTCTTAGTATATAGGCTTTATTAATCTATTACGTCTTTCTTATAAGGTACTACTATTCTCTTTCTATAGGTATTCTTCTTACTACAACTATATATTACTTTATCTATTCTTAAAATAGTATAAACTTTGTTTTTTTAGGATTACGTTCTTTCTAGTCTTTATACGCTTCCTCTATACTTATAACTAGTAAGTATTTCTAAATAAACTTTTATTATTTATTTTATTCCTCTATATCTATAGTTATATAGCTATTATAGCTATATATATCTAGCTAGGTATACTCTATACCTCTTATACTAACTTACTTCTCGCTTTCTTATAGTCTTTTAAAGGAAGCTATAGTAGTCTCTTTATCTAGTACTAGTCCTTTAGCCTAGATTAATAGTATCTAAGGTTCTTTCCCTTCTAAGTCTTCTATTAGTAGGTCTATTATATATACTATTTCTTCTAGCTATACTTTTATTCTTTCTTTTGTTACTACTACTCTATTCTTTTATAAGAACTACTTTACTTCCTCTTTACTAGATTAATATATATAGTAGTTATCTTTATAATAAAAGGTCTAATAGAGTATTATATACTATAGTTCTTTACTCCTAGCTACTTTCTTCTTAGGCTTAGCCTATACTTATAGTACTTCTTTCTTTTTCTTAGTTATCTTTAACTATATCTCTTTATCTTTCTTATAGTCCTTACTTCTATAATCTTTTACAAAGTATCTTAGTTTCCTATATTTATAATATACTATATCCTTCTTTTTTTATAATTAGTAATCCTTTATATAGTAGCCTTTCTTACTATAGTTAAAGTATATAAAGTCTTTATTCTTCTTCTTCTTTCTATTCTTGTTAGCGTTAAGGATTATTAGGTCTCTAGTATCTTAATTTCTAGGTTAACTACTATACTTGTTCTTCTTCTATTCTTAAAGATTATCGTTAATTTATATTACTTATTACTTTAGAGCTTCTAGTGTTCTAGGCTTCTCTATATAGATTATCTTATATTAGATTTTTTTATTTAATTTTTATTTAAATTGTAATATTAATACTAATTTGTTTTACTCTAGATTCTATAATAGTTGTTTAAACTATAATATATACTTAGGTATACACTTTTGTTATATAAGTCTTTTAAGCTTTTCTTCTACTTATTAGGTAATATCTATATCTCTAAATACTACTCTTATTTGTTTAGTAAAGTATTTATAACTTCTAAAGATAGCTCTAGTTTTATCTTTCTATATTATTAGGGCTTATATAGTATAATCTATCTAGTAAGGTTTAAACTATCTTATTATATCTTCTTTAAGGTATATTCTAATATATATTACCTTCTTTTCTTCTATATTAAAGTATAGTACTTATATATCTATCTAGAGTTATACTAAGGCTATAAAGAGTCTTAGTTTCTCCCTTATTTTGTTAAACTTCTTAAGTATAGGTATCTTTAGTAGTTTCTTAGTTATACTTATCTTTAAGCGTTAGGTAATTAGTTCTATTTAATTCTATCCTTTAATAATAGCTTTAATTTAGGCCTTATTTTATTTTACGTATTCCTAGAGTTCTTTATTCTAACTTTCTAGGGCATTAATTACTATTTTTATATCTTCTTTCTTAGAGATTAAGTTATTTATATATTCTCTAACTACTTTCTATATAGTATTATCTAACTTATAACTACTTATAGGTACTTTTACTACTTATTTAGTTAAACTTTCTACTATTATATTAGCTAGACTATACACTACTTACGCTTTACTTCTTTTAATAACTAAATTAGTAAGGTGTAATAAGTCTACTAGGGTTAACTTCCTAGTAACCTTTAGAGTTATTAGTAGATTAAGAAGTAATAACAAGAGTTTATATTATAATCTATAATAGGCTATAATAATAGAAGATGTTTTATAACTATTTTAGTATTATTACTTATAGTTAATAATTAAATTACTAATAGTATCCTAATAATACGTATCTTTACTACTTATATATTCCTACTAATCTATAATCTATTACTTATATCTATTCTTAGCGACTATAGATTATAGATTACTAATCTATTAATCTATAATTGTTTTCTATCTATACACTTAATAGATTAGGGGATTACCTACGTATCCTAATTATAAGTAGTTTCTTAATTAAAGTTACTACTCTACTTATCTTATACTTTGTTAGCTCCTAAGTTAGGACTAATTAGTTCTATCTTAATTTCTCTTATTATACCTATAATAGTAATTATAAATTAATAGATTAGTAATCTATAACCTAAAGTTACTAAGACTAGATATAAGTAATAAATTAATAGATTAGTATAAGTATATAGTTAGTAGTAATATATATTATTAGGATAGTATTAGTAATCTAATCTTTTACTAAAAGTAACAATACTTTAATATTACCTATTAGGAATTATTCTATTATTTATAGCCTATTACTAGATTGCTATACGTTTTTTAGTTATTAACCTTTAATTTAATATACTCTCTTAATTTAAGACTTTAGGTATGTAATAACTTATAGCCTTATTATATTTTATTATATACTCTATACTCTTTAGTAATTACTAGATATTTACTTTTCTAGGAATTTAATTAAAATTACGTAGACCTATTTTTATTTATATTATAAACTACATTTAGTTTAGTTATAGTAACTACTATTTTTATATTTCTAAGTACTATTTTAGAATATTCTTAGAAGCTAACGTTATTTAAACTTCTTTTATATTAGCGCTTAGTTTAATATACTTTAAGTATCTTTAACTATATATATACAATTTTTAGTTTATTACTATTATTAAGCTTAATAAATATATTAAAGAGAATATCTTTTTTTAATATAGATATAGTAAGAAGAAATTAATACTATTACTACTATACTATTAATAGTTCTAGAACTTAGAGTAGTTTTAAAACTTTATTAATACTAGGTCTTAGACTAGCTAATACTATTTTACCTATTACTTATCTTAGGTCTAAATAAAATTATTATTAATCTTTTATTATAGTAGTTTATAATATACGTTATATTAGATTATAATTAATACTTAATAAAGTCTTTTATTAGTATTTTCTAGAGCTTAAACTAATCTAAAAGTAGTTTCTATATTTTTAGCCTAGGTTTATACTTACTATAGTATAAGTTATTACTTTTTAAAGCTTAACTTAGGTCTTAGTAATACTTTATTAAGTATACTTATAAGTTTACTTATATTATTATAGGCTACCCTAGAGTAGCTTATAGTAGTTCTACTACTACTAGTACTTAGTAGTATATATAATACTATATTAACTTAGTCCTCTAACTTTATAATTATATTAAGTAGAGAACTATTACTTTATACTTTAAATAAAACGTTTATTAATTTTTAAATAAACTACTAGAAAGTTTCTTTTATTAGCTTAAATAAAGTATTTCTTAAAAAAGTAGTATTACTCTCTATTTTTTATAAAAAGAGTATTAAGTCTATTACTTACTTAGGAGTATTCTCTTAGAGCTTATTATCTAATAAGCTATTTATAGCTATATTACTAGCTTTTATATCTTAAAAAGATAGTAAGTTACTTTTAGAAAAGTTGTATTAAGCTACTTAGCTACTACGTATTACTTTTTAGTTAGTTATAATAACTTTTAATCTAATAACTACTTTTTAGTTAGAGTAAGAAAGATTTAAATTATAAAAAGTATTTAGTAAAAGTTATATATAATAGAATAATAAGTATATTAATAAAGTAAGATAAACCTTAAATAGATTTATAAGCTTATAGAGGTATTTATATATCTAAAAAGTATATATAATTCGAAGTAACTCTAAAAGTAATTTTAGAAGTACCTAAAGAGCTTAAAGAGAGGTTTAAAGAGAAAAGCTAAAAGAAAATTTTTAAGTAAAAGAAAAGTACTTATAATAGTTATAAAAAAGCTTATAAATATAAAATATTTTATTAAGACCTTAGAACTAGGTAAAGGTAATAAGGGTAAGTAAGCTTCTATAAGATAGGTAAAGTTAATAAATAAGTTAGTTACTTAACTTAATTAATAGTTAGCTCTTATTAGAGTATTAAGAGGTATATAAGTATTAATAGGTAGATAAGAATCTAATTAAAGTATTAGTTATAATACTCTATTAAGATAAGAAGTAAAGAAAAGATTAAATATAATAGTCTATAAAGGCCTATTAACGTTCTTATATACTTACTATCTAGCGTTTATTTCTAAGCGCTTACTCTAGAGTGTTTACTCTAGAGCGCTTATTCCTAAGCGTTTACTCTAGAGCGTTTACTACTAAATAGTTACGTGTTCTACTACGCTATATTACCTAGCCTAATTACCTACAATATAATAGCTTACCTACTACTTAGTATCGTAATATATTTATAGAAATCTACTATTATAAAAAGTAGACTTTATATAAAATAACTTAATAAAGTAGTTTTAATAATTAACTAAAAAGAGTAAATAGTAGATATAGCTATCTAAGTAAGTACTAGGTATATATACCTAGTAGCTTACTAAGCGCTAACTAAAAGTAGAAAAGTAGTTAAATATTAGTAAGTTATAAACTTACTAATACTAGTATAAAAATAAAAGATATAAAAGATAACTCTTTTATAAGTCTTAAGTTATATAAAGAAGATTTTAGCTAGTAAAAAGATAGCTTTAGTATAGTCTCTTTATTAGATAATAGGTTAGATTTTATAGCTTAAAATTACTTTATAATATTTTTTCTTTTACTACTCTCTTTATATATTATTTATCTATAATTATAGTATACTATTTACTACTAGTAACCTATTTCTTCTTACTATATTTCTTGTTATCTTTTTTTATATTTACTATTTTCTTTCTAGTTATTTTTCTATTTTAATATTCTTATTATTTATACTTTTACTAGCTATTTATTAGGTACCTAAAGGCTTATTAAGAGCTTCTTTAATATTTCTTATTACTGTCTTTATTTTTAGCTAGTTATACTACTAGCTTTTTATACTACTTATAGCTCTTTAGGTCTTAGGCTCTATATATTTATAGTAGATTCTTATTTTTATACTTAATCTTATACTATACCTATTTTTATACCTATTCTTATACCTATTCTTATACCTATTCTTATACCTATTCCTATACCTATTCTAGTACTTATTCCTATACTTATATCTATACCTATTTCTATACCTATTTTATTCCTATATCTATTCTTATTCTTATCTATTCCTATATCTATTCTTATACCTATTCTTATACCTTATATAATAGTACGTAAGCTAGCGCTCTTAAAGCTAAGGTTATAAGTTTAAGTTATATATTAGTTACTATTTATTATAGTATTATATACTTAATATAGATTCTAAATATTATTTATACTTTTATAGATTATATCTTGTAACCTAAAAGCCTATTAGCTCTCTCTCTATACCTTTTTTTTAATAGTTTATCTCTTTATAAGCTCTTAGTACTTATATTTCTCTAGTAACTACTTACTTCCTTTTTACTATTCTTTTTTTATAATACTCTACTATAATAGAAATATAAAATTAAGTAGAAAAAAGAAAATAAATACTTAAAAGCTTATTAGAAATAAAGCTATAATTTAAGTTAAATACTATATATAAGTTAAAAAGTAAAAAGATATAGCTAGTCTATAACTCTCTAGTATAGCTCTAAAAAGTAAAGAGCTAATTATACTAAAAAGTAAAAGTAAAGCTTAGATAGTTAGTAAATAATAACTAAGGTTAGAGATAGTTCTAATAATACTTTACTAATAAGACTACTTTTTTTCTTATAAGTACTTAAGTTATAGAAGAAAAGCTAGTAAAGATAAAGATTACTAACTAGCTATAGCTAAGAGGAAAAAAAATAATAATTAAAGTTTTCTTATATTAAAAAGTTATATTAAGCTTTAACTTTATAGAGTTTAGCTATATCTACTTTAATATTATACTACTAGTTTAATTTAATATAGTACTCTATAAAGCTTAAAAAAATAGCTTCTTTATACTTTATAAACTAAAAGATATAGTTAATAAAATAATTTAGAAATAGTTAAACTAAAAAGATTTTAAGTTAAGTAAAAGCTTATATTATAACTCTTAGTTTCTAGTTAAAAAAAAAACTAAAGATACTAACTTATTAATAATACTTAGCGTACTAATAGTAGAACTATTAGAGATACTAACTTACTTCTAAACCTAGATAAATTCTTAGAGGAATTTGTAGGTTACTACGTTATATCTCTAATAGACTTCTTCTCTAGATATAATTAAGTAGAACTCTATTAGGACTCTAGACTACTTATAGTATTTTATACACTAACTTATAGACTAGTATAGTAATATACTCTACTTATAGGTACTATAAACTTTATTACTAAGTTTATACAAGTAGTAACTAAAATCTTATAAGAATTAATTCTAACTAGCTATATATTATATATAGATAATATCGTAGTAAAAGGCCTAAAAATAGACTATAACTTAGACTTACTAGAACCTAGGATCTAAAAGTTTATTAGTAAATATATTATTAATATAGACAAAGTTTTACGTAACTTTAAGAGGGCTAGTACTACTACCTTAGGTTTTAAATTAGATTAGTACTATAACTCTATAGGGATTATAAGGTATATAGTAGACAAAAAGGGCTAGTACTTAGCTAATAAGAAGGTCTAAAAGATAATTAAATAGCTAGCCTATAAATCTCTAAAAGAAGTCTAAATATTTATTAGCTTTTGCGTATACTATAGAATCTAGATTAAAGGTTTTACTAAGATAGTAATACTACTATTTAAGCTACTAAAGAAGAATAAAG
>JALNQF010000415.1:0-32518 GCA_028456385.1 Ophiosphaerella korrae | reverse complement strand
AACTTTCTAAGAATAGGTATCTTAGGTAGTTTCTTTGTCGCACTTATTTCTAGTTATTAGGTAATTAGTTCTATTTAATTTTAACCTTTAATAATAGCTTTAATCTATACTTTGTTTTGTTTTATATAATTCTATAGTTCTTTATTCTATATTTCTAAGGCTTTAATTACTACCTTTATATCTTCTTTATTATTAATTAGTTTGTTAATGCAATCTTTAATTATTTCTTATATAGTGCTGTCTAACTTATAACTACTCTTAGGGACTTTACTTAATTGTTTAGTTAAACTTTCTACTATTATGTTAGCTAGACCGTGCGCTACTTACACTTCGCTTCTCGCAATAACTAAATTAGCAAGGTATAATAGGCTTACTAGGGTCAACTCCTAATAGCCTAAAGGGTGTTAGTAGATTAAGAGGTAATAACAAAAGTACGTGTATTAATCTATAATAAGCTAAGAATAATAGAAGATGTTTTGCAACTGTTTTAGTATTGTCGCTTGTAGTTAATAATTGAATTGCTAATGCTATCCTAATAATAGACATTGTTACTAACTATATACTCGTAGTGATGTGTATACGACCTTATAGATTACTACTAATCTGTTCGCACGTGATTATAGATTACCTTGATCTGTTAGTGCGTTATTATAGATTACTACTAATCTATCCGCACGTGACTATAGATTACTGCTACGTGTCCTAGTTATAAGTAGTTTCCTAATCAAGGTCGTTACCCCGCTCGTCCTATGCTTCGTCAGCACCCGAGTCAGGACTAATTGGCTCCATCTCGATTTCTCTTGTTACGCCTGCAACATTAAGCTACTCTACTATTTATATAAGTAGCTTAGCTTAGGTAGCTCTTGAATTAATAAATATATCCTACTTTTTCCTAAGCTCGTATCTTGCAATAGTTATAAGCCTAGCACTAAAGAATACACGATAGTCTATCCTATACACTATAGTTTGAGATCGCAAGCTTAGTATACGCTTATAATATCTTATAGCAAGATAACCCCACCTAATAAAGGTACTACCTAGCTTAACAAGCACTTACAATTGCCTATATAGTTTATATAACTCTACTATAATATTGTTACGCTAAGTATATAGTAGCTTATTAAGAAATATATCTACAACTACTTAAGGGACTAGGGAGTCTAACAATAAGAATTTCTGTAGGCATTAAAGTCGAGATTGCAATACGAGCAAAGTAGCCCATTTAAAAAATTGCAAGTCTACATATACAGCATTTAAGAGCATAGCTAGAACAATCCCTGTAATACAGTCGCAAAGTTGTGATGATTGTTACTATTGAGCTCTTAAGCTGCTGCGAACGTAGCGGCAACATAAAGATATCTTTCTTCCCCTGCAACTGCCAATTAATATAGCTAGATATCGCGAAAACTTAGCCGCTTAGAAGGACAGGCGGTAACAGTCTGTACAAAAAAGTGCGCCTTCCACTAATTCCACAAACAAATGTCCGTCTGCCGCTAACTTGTTAGTAAGGAAACATCCTCAAGGTGTCAGCAAAGCAAACGCGCAGAGACCGGTTCGTAGAAGCGCACGTCTGAACCCGGAGTACAGCGAATACAGCGAAAACACCGAGCCCCAACATCCTCTGCCAGCAAACAAAGACGTGGCAACAACAGCTTAAAGGTTTTTACAGCCCTCGCCCTCGGGCTGACGAAGACGTGCGCGAGGCGGTATGGGTCGAGGAGTTTGCCGGCGCCCACGAGCGTCGCCGCCGACGAGGAGACCTGTGCAGCGCCCGCATGGGTCAGCTCGATGTCTGTAATGCTCGTGAAACGGGCCTGACTTGGCCCATTTTGTTTCTCCTATTGGTAGAACACGTATCGTCAACAAGCTATTCATTTTTAGAGGTTGAAACCCATGTGTATTTTTAGTGTGGTTAAACGGAGAACTTACCAGGGCGAACAATGAATACACGGGGTGTCAAGGAGCCTTGGTCGGACATGATGGTGGTGTTATGGTTGATTGATAGATGAGGCACAAAATAGCTTTGATGTTATGTCTGTTGTGGCCTTTAATAAACTCCGCAACCGAACACGGCACAACTCAACGAGTTGCCGTTTCTTGGCATGGTGAACAAGTTGTGGATTTCTTTGAATTATGCTCCCATTATCTAATTTTAGCGCTTTACAGGATATGTGGCGGGGTGCCAAGACTTTCATTAGCGTGCGATAATGTTTGTTGGTATCTCCTGGGGGGTTTGCTCACCAACTCTCCATCTTGATAATATGAGCTATAATTATAGCCCTGGTCTCCAAAGCCAAATGTACCTAAGCAATCCTACATCTATTGATATTATTTATTCTTCCTCGGCCTCCCCCGGCGCCAGGCGCCGCTGGCGTATCCGTTGCCGTAGCCCCTCTTCTCCCGGCGCCGGCTAGAGCGGGTGTCCGCGCTGCTGTTTTCTTCGTCATAGCAGGACGCGTGCTCGGCCTACTCTCCTTTCTTGGACGTCCCCGACCTAGCTTAGGTCGAGTCTCTGTCTCGATCTTTGGTGGGGGACGCGCTGGGACAGGCCTTGTCTTCCTACGTTGAGTCTCCCGCGCGGTAGGCTGAGCGGTAGGCGCCGCAGCCTTTGGTGCTGCTCTGCCCCTGGGTTTGTTTGATGCCGCCTGCGAAGATAGTGGCTCGGCGGGGCGTTTCATGCCTGCGATCCTGGTACTGCGTCGAGGCGGTGGCGGGGGCTGGTCTAGGTCTTGGGAACTGTCCACCTTGTCTTGCAGCTGGTGCTTGCGTTGACGCCGTAGCTTCTGCGGTGGAGGGTTGGTGGTGTCTCGTGGCTCTGGTGGGTTCTGCTCCAGCTCTTGTCGCGAGTCTTCATACTCTTCTAACATTGCTTCATCATGCTCCTCTTCTGAAGGTATCTTCTCGAAGATAGAACGCCTGGGAGGTAGTGATCCTGGGGGTACGTGGAGAAGAGACCCGGGAGGCGGGGGAGGCGGTTGGAAAGGTTCTAGAAGCTGTCCAGGCCCTATGGTCCAATATCCCTTCGGTTGTTCGGAACTCGGGAGCTCAATGGTCTCTAGATCACTAATCTCGGAGGGAGTGAAATCCATGTCTGTAGTGTCCAGCGGACTGTCTTTCATGTTGTTGATGGGCGTGAGATCCTCGGGCTCCGGGGAGGGAGACTCGTGCCGCCATTTCCAGGAAGTAACCCAGTCCTTCCTGTCAAACTCCTCCCTCCAGTCTCCACGCTCCTTCCACCACTCGATAACTTGCTTCTGGGCCGAGTATGGATAGCGCTTTTGTTCATCGGCAGAGAGGCGAAGGTATCTCGTCTTTTCTTCGGCTAATTCGACCTGAAAGATGAACCAAGGCCTGGAGATGATGAATGACTCGGCTTGGGAAGCAGTTGCGTCTTGTTCGAGGCGAAACCGTGGGAGTACGGGGGCGTTCTCGCCACGACGCAGATTCTGGCGTAGGTGCAGGGCGCGCGCAACGAGCTGCTGTATATATGCACGCCTCGAGTAGCCAGTAGACTCAGAGCCATCGGCAGATTGTTGTTCCCACCTCCACTTCCACCCGTAGGCGTTGTCATTGGGCTGCACGTTGCGCCCGGCAAACCCCCACTCAGGATTCCAGACACCGAGTTTCTCCCAGCGGCGCTTGACATTGTGACGCGCGAAGACACCACGTCGCCGAAAGCCCTCCACTCCTCGAAATATCTTGTTCGACCGGTATTCCTCCGCCCGGCTTTCCTCTCTCTTCGCTTCTGTGTAATAGAAATCGACGGGATATAAGATGGATCCCAAGTCGAGCGCGAATACAATACTCTTCACCTCGTCGTCGCTGATGGGCTGCTCCATGATGGCTTTCAGCTCTTCTGGTAGCTCGCCGCGTGGTCGTGGCGGTGGCGCAAGGAAGTCGTCCTCGAACTCTTCCGACTCGGTCGACGACGCGTAGGGCGGAGGATCGTCACGCTCAAAGCGTCTGAGCGAACGGTTGTGCAGATTGTCGTTTGCAGCAAGTGCCTCGAGGACCGGGACGGCTTCGTTTTGCAGGGCACATCGTAAAGTTGGACTCGGTCGAAATATGGAGGCATCGCGTGGACGATGCCGGCGATTGGCTCTGCGTGTATCTGTTCAGAAATAATGAAAATGGGACGGCTGACATGGGACGAACGTTGGAGAAGAAGATGTTGAGGACGGGGAAAGAGGCCGAAGACGGAACGTCGTAGGAGGAGGGTAAGAACAAAGCAAATCCTGCTTAGTAAATTCCGCCCATTCTCTTGTCCGGTGAGGTGCGTGCGCCAGCACAACGATCACGAGCTGCTGCCAGAGCTCCAGCGCAACGGTTGCTCGCGCTCAACACTGCGCCAAGCTGGAATCGCAATCTCGACTCAGCTCAGAGATGGAGCTTGCGAGTTGGCTCACTCGGCTGGCCCGTGAGCTTCAGGTGGCAAAGCGCCGTTATTGCAAGCGCATACGAAGGTGGAAAGGCCCCGCATGCTTGGTGATACAGCTGTGGTACGGTCAAACGACCAGCGGCTCCCTCCATGAGCACCGCAATCTTAGGGTCGTGGAGATGTGCTTCAGTACGACCTACGACGGTCATGAGGATTTAGATCGTTCATATTCGTGAGGGATGAGTACTAGCAGAGCTGTGGTAGTGGTCATGCTTGGCAAGATTCTGCACTATCTAAAGCTGCACCCAGCACTCTTCTCTTCAGTCAAATCTACAAACCATCGCCTCCGGTGCAAGGTCCTGGCCAGTGCGGGTCGGCCCTCCTCTCCGCTAGCCTCACCAAGGTGTTCGTCTATTTGTTACAATAGAAGCATATATAGCCTAGTCGACTGCGAATTTACCTTTAGCTGCAGCCTGACTATTAACATGTCAGCCTTTTCGCGCCACACTGTGGGCTGTGCAATCAGCCGCACCCCGCTCTGAGCTGAACTTGTTCTAATGCTCACAAAATCAGTTCACAACACTCTTGCAGTAGCTCGTTTCCAGATGCGGGACTTCAGTATAGCTCAGCGTCCTATCTCCCTATATACTTGCTAAGCCCGATATCTAAAACTGATATTCTCAACAGGCGAGCGAATTGCTGTGCGTGTCTCTTCAGTTAGGCTGCCACGTTTGAAACCGGCCAAACCCCGTTCCTACTGCTCGCGCCCGTCTAGTTGATGCGAAACAATGCGTCTTTTGCGACGCAGCGAGACTGGTGAGTTCAGTCTCACAGATTTAGTTGACAATGCGGCAATCCCGCCCTATGCGATCCTTTCACACACATGGGGAGCAGACGCTGAGGAGGTCACCTTTGATGACCTAACAAATGGCACGGGCAAAGATAAGCCTGGCTATAAGAAGATTAGGTTCTGTGCAAATGAAGCGAGAAAAAACGGCTTGCAATACTTCTGGGTTGACACCTGCTGCATCGACAAATCAAGCAGCGCAGAGCTGTCAGAAGCGATTAATTCAATGTTTCGCTGGTATCAAAACTCGAAAGAGTGTTACACATACCTGGAAGATGTTCGGGCGACCAATGAAGTCGAAGCCGATAATCCAGATTTCCCTAAATCAAGGTGGTTTACTAGAGGATGGACTCTCCAAGAGCTCTTAGCTCCTACCAAGGTCATATTCTTTGATGAGGCCTGGGGGATAATTGGGAGTAAACACGACTTGGCTGACCGGCTCAGCAGCATCACAGGAGTTGACAAATACTATCTTGACACGGACACTTCGAATCTCAAACGCGCGAGTATTGCAGAGAGAATGTGCTGGGCATCAAGCAGGGAGACGAAGAGGCAAGAGGATATTGCTTACTGTCTACTCGGGATCTTTGACATCAATATGCCTTTGCTATATGGCGAAGGCATAAGGGCGTTCCAGAGATTACAGGAAGAGATAATGAAGCAGTCGGATGATCAATCGATATTTGCATGGGGCTATCCTTCTTCCGGAAGGAGGGGTGGACTTCTCGCCCAGTCACCTGCCGACTTTAGGGGATGTGGGAATATTGTGCGAAGCGTCAATCCGCTTCCCATTAAACCGTATTCTATTACGAACAGGGGCCTCCAAATCGAGTTCCCACTTATTACACTCGAGAAAAGAACGTTCGCGGTCCTCAATTGTCGAATTAGCGACGATTTCTTCTCAGATTTCGCAATCCCTCTCTGCGAAGCGGACAATAACGACCAGTACGAGAGGGACAATGGTGAAATGAGAACAGTACCAATTACTCGTTGGCACCGCGCGCAAATGCGACTAATATATATCAGAATGGGGTCGGAAAACTCTACTTCAAGAAGTGACCCGAAAGAGAATTCGTTTCTCATACGGGGCCTGCCCACAAATTATGTGGTCTCAAAGGTTTTCCCACCAGACTCATGGTATCCTGGAATCAAGGCTGTTGAACAGAAATTAAGAAATTGGGCATTGGTGGAAGTCAAATCATGCCATGATCGATTTCTATTCGTTCTATATCATCAACGTAGCTCGGTCTTCGGTGACTGGTTTCCGGAGGCCCGCATTCTACCTATCTCGAGTACCAAGGGTCAAGATATTGAGAGGCTGTTCAAATCTTTGAAGCAGGGGGATTTATCCACTTTCTCAAGAGTCCATAAGTTGGAAGAGTCACCCACGAGTCTAAGAGTTCAGGAGTCAGTTTTCAAAGTAATAGTTATTCGAACTGGTCCAGAAGTTATTCGGGGGAAGAGGATCGTGGTGGTTGATATCGAAGAGTCCTTGCATAAATCTTATATGGTTTCATGGGCCATTGAACGAACGACTTCGTTTCTTCACTATATCAACTATCGTTGGCAGCGATTCGCCCTTGTCTTGACCTCGTATTTTCCCTGGATTCTCCGAAAGTTGTCAGATGCTTTCTTGATTCTCTTCTTGGCTGTAATAGCTTTATTCGTTGCGGCTTGGACTCTTCCCCGGTTGTTCTTACTGCTATCGAAGATTTACACTATTCTTTTACATAGCCCGGTTGGCTGGGTTATTCTCCGGATCTACTTGGTACTATCATGGGTTATTCTCCATATCTACTGGATGCTATCATGGGTTATTCTCCATATCTACTGGATACTATCATGGGTTATTCTCTATATCTACTGGATGCTATCATGGGTTATTCTCTATATCTACTGGATACTATCATGGGTTATTCTCCAAATCTACCGGGTACTATTGTGGTTTATTCCCCAGATTGACTGGATGCTATCATGGGTTATTCTCCAGATCTACTGGGTACTACTATGGCTCTACACTAACCTTTTGTGTAACCTAGTTGGCGGAGTTATTCTCCAGATCTACTGGGTACTATTGTGGCTCTATACTAACCTTTTACGTAACCCAGCTAATTGGGTTATTCTTAGGATCTACTGGGTACTATTGTGGCTCTATACTAACCTTTTGCGTAACCTAGCCAATTGGGTTATTCTCAGGATCTACTGGGTACTATTGTGGCTTTACACTATTCTTTTGCATAGCCCAGTTGGCTGGGTTATTCTCCGGATCTACTGGGTACTATTGTGGCTTATTTCCCAGATTTACTGGATACTATCATGGCTTATTCTCCGGATCTGCTGGGTACTACTGTGGCTTTACACTAACCTTTTGTATAACCCAGTTGGCTGGGTTATTCCTTGGATCTACTGGGTACTATTGTGGCTGTACATCAACCTTCTGCATAACCTAGTTGGCTGGGTTATTCCCTGGATCCACTGGGTATTATTGTGGCTGTACATCAACCTTTTGCATAACCCAGTTGGCTGGATTATTCTCCGGATCTACTGGGTACTATTGTGGCTGTACATCAACCTTTTGCATAACCCAGTTGGCTGGGTTATTCCCTGGATCTACTGGGTACTATTGTGGCTGTACATCAACCTTTTGTATAACCCAGTTGGCTGGGTTATTCCCTGGATCTACTGGGTACTATTGTGGCTGTACATCAACCTTCTGCGTAACCCAGTTGGTTGGATTATTCTCCAGATCCACTGGGTACTATTGTGGCTGTACATCAACCTTTTGCATAACCCAGTTGGCTGGATTATTCTCCAGATCTACTGGATACTATTGTGGTGTTATGACCTGGTCATAATAGTATCTTGCATCAATCTATAGCTAGGATGAAAGCCGCGGGGCACTCACCGGAGCTTTATGTCACGTAACACAGGTTAGGAAGCGAAAGGCGATATAGAGTGTTTGCTCCCGCTTAAAGTGTAGAATCCCTAAAATTACTTAAAAGCAAAAATAAAAGCAAGAGAAGCACGAGTTTTTGTATAGCGAAGCTGCTGCTAGAGCAAACGACAGACATTGATGCAAAGGCCAACAACGGAAGGAGAGCGCTCCATTGGGCGGCAGAGAACGGACATGAGACGGTAGCGCGGTGGCTGCTAGAACAAAGTACAGACGTCAGCGCAAAAGATAATAATGGAAAGACGGCGTTACATCAGGCGACGAAGAGTAGACACGAAGCGGTAGTGAAGCTGCTGGTGGAGCATAGGACAGACGTCGACACGAAGGACGACAATTGAAGGACAGCGCTTCACTGGGCGACGAAGAACGGGCACGAAGTGGTAGTGAGGCTGCTGCGTCTCGCGATAAGCAGAGTCAACCCGGTCTCCTCCAAGGATCGTTCCGGTCACTCCACCAGATTCCATGAATTGCAGATCTATTCTAAAGCAGGATTAATTCCATTCAGCCAGGTTGAAGTCATTGGAATCGGTGCAGTCGGCGATGTGGACGAAGTTGAAGGGACTACCGGTCCATTTCAGAGTCAGACATATGCTCGGAAAACTACCAACCTAGACGGGAATCCTCAAGATCGGGAGGCTCAGTTACGTTACATTGGGAACTAAGTCAATATTCTCAGAGGGCTGCAACATAAGCACGCTGTGCGAGTTGTTTTGTCATATGCATTCCGAAATAATTATGCAATTATCATGGATCCACGAGCGGATGGAAATCTCGAGCGCAATATCTCCAAATCGCAAATATCCCTCAGACTCTGGAGATCTCCCCGTGTTTTGGATACTTAATAAACGTAGTGGCCTAGCTTCACACAGAGGGTATCCAACATCGAGAAATAAAGCCAAGTAAAATCCTATCAAAGGGTGGGAATATCTTCTTAGCTGACTTTGGAATATCAACGATAAACTCAGGAGGGACGGTCCCGACGACGATAATTGGAAGACCTCGCGCTAGAACACCTGAGTACTGTGCTCCCGAAGTGGAAGGACACACTCGCAGCCAGTCTGCGGACATTTTCTCCTTAGGAGCAGTGTTTCTAGAGATGCTCACGGTTTACTCCTATCCTGGGAAGCTTGAAGAGTTTAGGGTTCGCCTACAGATCGAAGGCAGTCGGTCATACGCCAAGAATGTACCCAGGATGATCGAATGGATAGATTCTTTGGAGGATGCACCCCATAAGGCCCCATGCACTTAAAAGTACTCTCTCTGTCGGAGGAGGTTGCACGAGGACCGAGATCAACGACCTGAATTCGGTGAGCTGCGCTCATGGTGGTCACGTCAACAGCCTCCAGGCATATCGCCAGTAAGCTGCAATTGCAGCTAAATTCTAATGATCCCAAGCATCAAGATGTTAGGAAATGGACGAGAAAACCCCGGAAGGCTTATCGAAAGAGATTAGAAGCTGTATGAGGCCTCTACCGCGAGAGTTTCATATAGGAGATTGATTGCAATGATAGGGCCAGTCCTAGATACAAGACGCATCACAAGGAAGAGAAAGGAGGCCGTAAGAGCAGGTTAGCGGATTTAATCATCCATCTACCTCAACTAATTTCTATTTAGAATATGTGAGCTACATATTATTATGGGTTCCTAATGTATATGATTGCTGTAATCCAAGCTTATGTTTTGTTCACGATAAACCCGGCTATAGGAGACAAATCGAGTAGTTGCCCGCAGACGCTCGCTATTTAGTCGCCTTTTTATACGACTTGGTACAGCTCGCATTAACGTTAGACGAGTATATGGTTAAGGTCTAGGATGCAAGCAGTATTGAGTACCGGCGAACACTCGGTATTAGCAAGACACTCTATAACATGTCGATCGATACTGCCGGCTTATATCTTCACGCTGAAATTAGTACTATCGCTATTAGTGCATAAACGGCTTCAAATATAACCCTAAGTGTTACGGATCCCCAAAATCCTCGATATTATGGCTAGGCTTTAAGTTCAGACGGAGCATAGATAACATATAATTTAGAGAACTTAGTGTGGCTATCTTTAGGGTATCGACGGCCATATTTGGCCATGTCGGGGAACACGACCTGCATCGGCGTTAGGATCTATGAAGGTATGGTGTTGCACTGAGCGTATATGATGAATAGTGAAAATATGTGAAGGAAAATTGAGGCACAAGTATTGGGTATGTGATAAGTTAATTGTGATTGTGTATGTGCGACATGAATTATATTCGATGTCTCTCTTAGTTTTCAGGGGCATCTCGGCACTCTTATGCATGAGGTTCTGATTACTAATATAATGCTGGAAGTTCAAGAAGCGCTTATATAGAAGTAACTAATTATTCTATGACTCTTTCTTATGTCTCTATTTTATAGTGGGGTCCGGGGCGTAAGCATGTATACATAGCTGGGTAATTTGCCATAGTGAAGCTTCGAGAATCCTCTAAAGATTTGCTATGCTTAGGTCTAATCCGAAGCGGACAAACACCTCGATAACGCTAGCAGGGAGGGCGGTCGACCCGCTCTGGCCATGACCTTGTGAGGTGGCGAATTCTGTAGGTGTTCTCAGGCAGCGAGGCTAAGGTCGGCCCGCTTGCCAAGACTGCACAGAGCCACAGGTGTGGCAGTCACTGTACATAAATTACACCATGATGATTATGTGGCTGTTTGCAGTAGCCAGGATTGATGATCGCTCCGGTTGAAGGTACCAATTGGGGTGGCGACCCTGCATGAATTTGCGCGCGACAGCAGACATAAGGCTAGTAATAACTCCTGAGCATCGTAGCAAGGTTCTAAGGCTTGGATAAGACCCTCAAGAGTGGTAAGAGTTTGATGGTGGTGCTGTGCGGAAGGAAGTCTGTTCTGCAATAAAAGAAGGCTCTCTGTAAAGTAGGCGCAAAGGCGACGACGCGAACGTAATTTTTAGGTAAAATGAGTTCTACATGTTTAGGAATAGCTATAGTACACGACTTATATAGAAGTATTACAGATACCGACGTGTGTATAGAGTCTAAGTTACTTGAAGTCAAAGTACCCCTTATATTTCTCGGCGCGGGGGGATCCTCGACCTGCAGGGATGGACGATAGACCTCGAGGCAGCAATAACTTTTCCTTACATCTAGGTATCTATATTAACTTAGAGGTCATGTGCCGTAGCTATTCCTAGACATCTAGAACCTTTTCTATCTAAAAATTACGTTGCGCATCGTCGCCTTCGCGCCTACTTTATAGGAAGCCTTATTTTTTAGTAAAATAGTATTCTTTCCTTATAGGACTACTATTAAACTCTTACTACTCTATAAAACTTATAATAATATTACCTAGCCCTTAGAAATATACTACAACGCTTAGGAGTTATTGCTAACCTTATACCTACTATAGCACGTAAATTTATATAAAGTTACTACCCTAGTTAGTACCTCTTACTATAACAATTACTAGTCCTAGCTAGTGCAAAATAGCTACATAATTATTATAGCTATAGGGTATAGCTAAGGTAAGTTAGCTATTACTCTTACTACTAGTAGTAATACCTACTAATATAGGAAACTACTCTAAAAATATTAAAACGAGCTTACCTTAAGAAGCCTAATAGAGAAAAGAGTATAACTTAATAAATAAAACTTATTACGTAATTCTATATTTATCTATATATAGTTTTTACTATAAGCTTTAAAGACTCTATAATCTACTTAAAGTAATACGCCTAACTATTACAGCTATAACAAGAAAAAGCTAATTAGAACTAATTAGCCTTACTATAGATAATAGCAACACTTATAACCTATAAGGTAATAAACTTAACTAGGAAGCTAACTATAATAGAGATACGTAATAGATTTATAATTTGCGATCTTAGCAAACACAAAGTATAAAGCTAAGTACGTGTAAAGGAGTTATCCCTTATATCTCTTATTTTCGCACTAATATTAGTAAGTTTACAACTTACTAACATTGCAAACTTACTAACATTACGAACTTACTAACATATTAGTAAGTTTACAACTTACTAACATTTAACTACCTTTCTACTTTTAGTTAGCGCTTAGTAAGCTACTAGGTATATATACCTAGTACTTACTTAGATAGCTTTATCTACTATTTACTCTTTTTAGTTAATTGTTAAAACTACCTTATTAAGTTATCTTACGTAAAGTCTACCTTATATAATAGTAGATCTCTATAAATATTTTACTTTTATAGGCCTCTCTATAACCTAGAACTACGCTAGTAGCCTTTTTACTTACGCTAGAGTTACTATAAGATAGCTAATTATAGCTAACTCTTAATTAAGCCTAGCTAGCTAAAAAGAACTACACTACTAGGAATTAGATCCTACTTTAGCTATAGCGCGCTAGGTAGCCCCTTAAGTTTACTATATTATAGTTCTAGTTAAGGTTTCTAGCGCTCCCTTTTTGCTAGTACTAGCGCTAACGTTCTAGAAAGAAATACGTACTAAAGAAGAGTAGTTTAACTACCTTATAGGTTATAAAGCTTTAGCTTACACCTACTACGTATACCTAGGTAAGGGTATACTTACACTAGGTATTAAACCTAGGTAGTAGTACTAGGAAAAGACAAGACCTCTAAACTTATATAAATTACTAGTACTTAATTTATAAGAACTAAGTAATAAAGCGCCCTAGACTCTACTAAAACCTTTACTAGCTAGCGCTAAAGATCTAAATCTCTATAAACTAATAGCTAAACGTACTAATATAGTATATAACTACTATAACTTAGCTTATTATACTATAACTTAGTTATATAAAAAATCTTCTATCCCCTTAAAAGCTAGCTTCTTAAACTAAAATAATACTAGCTTATAACCTCTTTATTACTTAAACTAAGTATACTTATAAGATAAAGATACGCTATAAATAGTAGACTATAGATCTAGTAAAGAACTAAGAGAATACTCTAGAGCTACTATACTATAAAAAATCTATAAAATACGCGCTAGAACTAGGTCCCTAGAAAAATAGACCTAGGGACTTACTACACTAACTACTCTAACAAAAAAAGCGCTAAGTAACTTCTAATAATATCTTAAGACCTCTTTATAAAAAAATAAAAGAAAATAGGTAATAGACTCTAAATCTTTTATTTAGCTAAGACTACTTAGTAAACTTAATTTCTAACCTAATATAATTCCCTAATAAGTACTAGGCGCTTTTCTAGCTAATAGCTTTATAATAAACTTAGCTACTCTTAACTAACTTATTGTAGAAGAATTTAACCTAGATATAGACCTTACCCCCTTTAACTAAGGTAGCCCCCTAAGGTATAGACTAGTTACTAAGGTCTCTTTTAATAACTAGACTATATTAAACAACTTAATTAAAGACGCCTAACTAAACATTAGCTAAGTATTATTACTCTAGCCTATACCTAAGCTTAAGAACTTAGAAGAGCTAAAAGATAACTTACTATTAAATACTATAATTAACAAAGACCTACTACTAAGAATAGTCTTTATATCTTAAGATAAACTTAAGAAATTACTTACTAAGTTTACTAAGCTCTAACCTTTGTTTTATACCCTATTACTAACCTTATACTAAAGAATTAAGGATAACAAACCTAGTAATTACTTATCTCTTAGAGAGTTTACTCTAGCTAGAATAGTATTATACCTAGTAGTTGTAAATACGTAGACGTAGGACGTAATTAATATAGTAAATAAATAAAACTAGAAGCTTATAGCTAGAGTAAGTAAAGTAGATAAATAACTCTTCTAATAAGATAACTAATTAGCCTAACTCTAAGAACGCCTAGTATAATTACTACTAGACTATAACTATATTATAGAGTAATATAATACTTTAAGCTAAAGAGCTACTTAGTATAAAACTCTATAAGAAGAAGCTATAGTAAAATATAACTTCTTACGTAAAGTAGTAATCTACTAAGAAGACCTAATAGCTAAATAAACTAAGCTAGAAACTTTTAACTTTAATATACTAGCGTAGAAAGATATAGAACTACTCTATACTAGGATCTTACTATAAAGCTAGTAACTTAGCTTCTTTAAAAGAGAGTTTAAACCCTAAGTACTAGTAGTAAGCTACTATATCTTTAAAAGAGAAGAGTTTACTCTAACTCTCTTGTTACGGTAGTAACAAGGGAAAGCTAATTTAAACCAATTAGCCCTACTACAGATAATAACAACACATACGACCTGTAGAGCAACGAACTTAACTAGGAAGCTAACTATAATAGGGACACGTAATAAATTCGTAATTCGCGACCTTAGCAAATACAAAGCACGAATTCGTACACGTAATAAATTCGCAATTCGCGATCTTAGCAAATACGAAGCACAAAGCTAGCTAAGAAGCATAGGTATATAGTTAGTAGTAATGCGCATTATTAAGATAGTATTAGTAATTCAATCCTTTAACTACAGAACGCTAATACAAGACAGTTGTAAAACATCTTCTATTGTTTATAGTTATTGCAGATTACCCCTAAGCTTTTACTATTACCTCGTAATCTACTAACCCCCTTTAAGATAGGCACCTATAGTCAACAACAGGCGGCCTATTACACCTTGCCAATTTAGTTATTACGAGAAGTAAAGCGTAAGTAGCGCGCAGTCTAGCTAACACGATAGTAGAAAGTTTAACTAAAAAAGGAGGTAAAGCACCTCTAAGTAGTTATAAGTTAGACAATATAGTATAAAAAGACGTTAAGAACTATATAAACGACCTAATCTCTAAAAAAGAAGATATAAAGATAGTAATCAACGCCTTAGAAATATAGAATAAGGAACTATAAGATTATATAAAATAGAACAAAGCACAAATTAAAGCTATTATTAAAGGACAAAACTAGATAGAACTAATTACGTAACGCCTAGAGATAAGCGCGACAAAGAAACTACTAAAGATACCTATACTTAAGAAGTTTAATAGAATAAGGGAAAAACTAAGACCCTTTATTATATTAGCACAACTCTAGATAGATGTACAAGTACTACACTTTAATATAGAAGAAAAGAAGGTAATATATATTAGATTGCACCTCGAAGAAGACGTAATAAGATAGTACGAGCCTTATTAGATAGATTACATAATACACTCTCTAATAATATAAAAAGACAAAACTAGAGCTATCTTTAGAAGTTACAAATACTTTACTAAACAAATAAGAGTAGTATTTAGAGACATAGATGTTACCTAACAAGCTAAAGAGCAACTAGAGAAGCTTACATAGAATTAGAGTGTTCTAAAGTACGTATTATAGTTTAAATAACTATTACAAAATATAGAATAGAACAAGTTAGCCTTAATATTACAATTTAAATAAGGACTTAACTCTAAAATCTAATACAAGATAATATATATAGAGAAACTACGAACACTAGAAGCCCTAAAGTAACAGGCAATACAAATTAATAATAATCTTCGAGAATAGAAGAAGAATAAATATAGAGGTTATACTTAGAACTATAATAAGGGAGACCCTATAGTCCTTGACGCTAATAAAGATAGAAAGAAGAAAAAGAACAAAGACTTTACGTACTTTAACTATAGCAAACTAGGCTACTATATAAGGAATTGTAGATCTAAGTTAAAGAAGGATATAGTATATTATAAATGCAGAAAACTAGGACACTTTGTAAAAGACTACAAGAATAAGGACCTAAAGAAAGAAACTTAGTTAAAAACAACTAAGAAGAAGAAGGAAGTACTACAAGCACAGGCTAAACCTTAGGAGAAAGTAGCTAAGAGTAAAGAAGTACAATATATAATACTCTATTAGACCTTTTGTTATAACGACAACTACTACACACATCTTTCTAGTAAACAAGGAGTAGTATAGTTCTTATAGAAGTATAGACACAGAGTAGTAGTAATAAAAGAAGATAGAACAAAAGCTTAGCTAAAAGATATAGCCTAAGTAATAGACCTACTAATAGAAGATTTAGAAGGAGAAGAGCCTCTAGTACTATTAATCTAGGCCGATAGACTAGTACTAGATAAAGAGACTACTACAGCTCCCTCTAAAGGACTGCGAGGAAGCGAGAGACAAGTTAGTATAAGAGATATAGAATATACCTAGCTAACGATATATAGTTATAACAGCTATATTACAATAGATATAAAGGAACGAGACAAAGAATAGAAGTTTGTTTAGAAATACTTACTAGTTATAAGTATAGAGGAAGCGTACAAAGACTAGAAAGAACACAATCCTAAAGAAATAAAGTTTATACTATTTTAAGAATAGATAAAGCAATATATAGTTGTAGTAAGAAGAATACCTATATAAAAAGAATAGTAATACCTTGTAAGAAAGACGCGATAGATTAACAAAGCCTATACACTAAGAGTACTAGTAGTGTACTATATCCTAACAATAGATACACCTAGTAGAAGCAAATACTAGGAAAGGGATAACAAAATAATAGACCTAAAACATCTAGTACACTTTAAAGTATTATAGATATTATGCCTAGACAAGAATTATATTATACACAGAAACTCTAAAGCAAATAATAACGTATAGCCTACAAGGAGAAGAGGCTATAACTACACGAGAGTAATTATAGTAGAAGATATCTAAAGATAGGAAATAACCCTAGAAAATAGATATATAGTAGTAAGACCTAGCCTAAAATTATCTAAGAAATGCGTCTAAGGAGGACTATAGTACAAATGCATATACAATAAGTATCTAAAACACGAAGAATATAAACTTAAAGTAGGCCTATAGCCCTAGAAAGATAGACAATTTAATAAATTGCTAAAGCAAAAAAGGCTAGAAGGTATAGGAGGCCTATACATTATAAAAATAGGTATATACTAAAGAAAGAAAGTACGATTAATAATTAACAGTAGAGCTACAAGAAACTTTATATTAAAAAAGTTTGTAGAAACACAAAGAATAAAGTATACAACAAAAAAATACCCTTAACAACTAAGTACGATTAAAGGAAAACTATTTTAGGAACTAATATAGTTTAAAATAGCACCTTTAACACTAAGGTTAGAAGGACTAGAAATCTAGAACATAGTTATAGATATAACGACAATTAATAATAAACAAGATATAATATTAGGTATGCTATAGTTATAGATAACTAACCTACATATTAATTAGAGAATAGGAAAAATTAGTTATAATAAAATAGATATGCTAAAAGCTAATATAAGTACCTATAAAGGAGAATTCCTAGAAGAATATAAGAAATAAGAAAAGTAGCTTATAGAGCTAGAAGACTACCTTCTAGAATACTAACTATAGGACTTAGCAATAGAACTAGAAGAAGAAAAGAACGTAAGATAGAGCTTAGTCTACTAAAAAACAGAAGAAGAATCTAAGATTAAACGATTATTTATACAAAATACAATAAAGAAAAGATAGATAAGAGAATCTAAATCCTTAGTAGTATATAGATTAATATTTATAGATAAAAAAGGGATAAGCGATAAAAGACCTTACGTAGATTTTAGAAAAACTAACGCAATTACAAACAAGAACTAATACCTACTACTATAAATAGATAAAATACAAGATAGGCTATAAAAAGTAAAGATCTTTATAAAACTAGATATACAAAACGCATACTACTAGATTAGAATTAAGAAAGGAGATAAGTAGAAAATAGCGTTTAGAACACAATACAGACTATATAAATACTTAGTTATGCCGTTTAGTTTAATAAACGCACTAGCAGCATTCTAGGAGAGAATTAACATAGTACTAAGGGAATACTTAGATATATTTATATTTGCGTACTTAGACAATATCCTTATATTCTTAGAAATAGAAGAAGAACACGTGTAATATGTGTATAAAGTGCTAAAGAAACTAGCAGAAGCTAAAATATTTCTTAAGATAAGAAAATGCGAGTTCTATATAAAGGAAATAGATTTCCTTAGATTTATTATTGAACTAGGAAAAATCAAGATTAACCTAGAAAAGATTAACTTAATTAACGAATAGCTAACACTAAAGAACCTAAAAGAGGTATAATAATTTTATAGGCTAGCTAACTTTTGTAGAAAGTTAATAGTAGGATAGTCTAAAGATATAGAACTAATAACAAGACTTATAAAAAAGGACACGCTGTTTAAATAGATAAAAGAATGCGACAAAGCATTTAACAAGATTAAAAAGAAGTTTATAGAAAACCTAGTTATTAGAATATATAACCTAGAACTACTAGCGATAGTAAAAACAGATGTATTAAACTTAGTCTACAGAATAGCACTAATACAAGAAGACCTAGAGACTAAAAAGGAATACTTAGTTAAATACTTCTCTAAGAAGATAAAAACAGTAGAACTTAATTACCTAATCTATAACAAAGAGATACTAGTAATCTACAAAGTATTTAAATAATAGAGAGTATACCTACAAGGAGCAAAGCACTAGATAAAGGTTTACATAGACTATAAGAATCTTATAGGATTTATAACAAACAAAGAGCTGTTATAACGCTATACAAGATAGTAGGAGTTTCTATTAATATTTAATATAGAAATAATACACACAAAAGGGAAGGACAACTAATTTATAGATACTCTAAGTAGAAGACTAGACTTATAAGAAGAAGTAAGCGCTACTAGTATAGTTCTAGTTAAGAACGAGGAAGGATATTTAGTCCTAAACACACCTAAGATAGCTATAATACTTAAGAGGATAAGTAATAAGCTAAACGAATAGATTTAGAAAATAACACAAGAAGCATCTAAAGAAATAGAGAAACTTAAAATCTAAGATAGATTTGCACAAGTATATAAAAGAATATATATTCTAGGAAAAATTTAAAGGGAATTTATACAACAATTCTATAAATTACTAGCATATAGTTACTAAGGTATTAAGAAAACATTAGATAGACTACTACAAGATTACTATATTCTAAAAGTAAGACAACTAGTAATAGAGGTACTATAAGACTATATAGAATATTAAAGAAATAAATACAATAGATATATACTATACAAAATACTATAACTAGTAGAAGTACTAGAATAACTATAGGGAGTTATTACAATAGACTTTATTACGAAGTTACCTAAGTCTAAAGATCTAATATTAGGAGTTAAATACAATAGAATCTTAACAATAGTAGATAAACTTACAAAGTATATATACTTTAGACTATATAAGGAAAAAAGCAAGATAGAGGTCGCTATACACTAGGTTCTAGGAACTGTAATTAGTTAACACAAACTACTAGATAAGATTATTATAGATAGAGATATATAATTTACATTAAAACTATAGAGAACAATAACAGCGCAATTAAGAATATAACACGCAATGTCTATAGTATATTATCTATAAATAGATAAATAGTTAGAACAAATAAATTAGATAGTAGAACAATACCTAAGATACTACCTTAACTACAACTAGAACAATTAGGTATAGCTACTACCTATAGTATAATTAGCATACAATAGCGTAAAGAATATAGTAATAAGAGTATTACTCTTCTTTGCGAACTATAGATTTAAACCTAACGTATACTAGACACTAAGAAATTAGATATCTTAGTCCCTAAGAGGAGAAAACTTTACTAATAGACCTAGAGATATACACAACTAATTAAGACAGGATGTAGAATTCCTATATAATTAAATAGTAAAGTACTACAATAAAAAGTACAAGGAAGGACCCTAATTTAGAGAAGGAGAAAAAGTATAGTTAGTACGAAAGAACATTAAAAGCAAACGACCTAGTTTAAAATTAGACTACGTTAAGATAAGACTATACAAGATTAAAAGAAAAGTTACACTAGTTATATTTAAACTAAAACTACTAAACAAGATAAAGATATACCTAACCTTCTACGTAGCGCTACTTAAGACAGCACTATAGAACGTAGAACTACTAGTGTATAAAATAGATATATATAGAGAATAAGAGGAATAGGAAGTTAGAAAAATCCTAGTACACTAGTTCCGCAATAGTAGAAGCTACTACCTAGTAGAATAGATAGGTATAGACAAGAAAGGACAACTATAGGAAGAAATATAGGAACTAGAAGACAACCTTAACTACTCTAAGAAACTAAAGGACTTCTAAAATTAAAACCTTCTAGAGCGCCTTGCGGCGAATTAAGAAAACTAACGATACTACTACTAGATAGAGAGGCGTTAGGAACGCCTAATGCGACAAGAGCTAGAGTAGCCTAAACTACATCTTTAAGGTCTATCTTAGCCTCTAAGGCACGAGACTATTTAGATAATTTAGCGTTATTATAAGCCTTTATCTTATAAAGACACTTAATATAAAAATAAAGATCTACTAGCTTATAAAGAGTTAGCTTACGCTTAGCCTTAGCTACTGCGAGCTATAACAATAGTATCTCTTAAGCCTAGTTAACGGCTCGCCCTACACAACTTAGTAAGAAGAGACTACATAGAAATTAAACACTTATATTCTATAAGAGAAACGCTAGACAGAGTACACTTATATTAAATATTAGCTAGAATACACTTGTTATAGTGTTTGCTATCCTTTAAAGACACAAAGTACGTAAGTTTTAGCTAAGTATAATAGGAGTAAGGAAATATTTTAACCCTATTACAAGTAACACAAGTAATAAGAAGAAGTTTATTGCGATTAGAACGTAAAGATATAGAGAACAATAAAGAACTAGAGATAAACAAAGAAACTAGACTAATAACCTTAGGCCTAGGGTAGAGAAATAAGAACCTACCTAAAGAGGGGAATAGTGTTATAGTAGTAATAAGGGAAAGCTAATTTAAACTAATTAGCCCTACTATAGATAATAACAACATATACGACTTGTAGGGCAACGAACTTAACTAGGAAGCTAACTATAACAGGAATACATAATAAATTCGTAATTTGCGACCTTAGTAAATACAAAGTACAAATTCGTACACGTAATAAATTCGCGATTCGCGATCTTAGTAAACACGAAGCACAAAGCTAGCTAAGAAGCATAGGTATATAGTTAGTAGTAATACGCATTATTAAGATAGTATTAGCAATTTAATCCTTTAACTATAGAACGCTAATACAAGACAGTTGCAAAACATCTTCTATTGTTTATAGTTATTATAGATTACTCCTAAGCTTTTACTATTACCTCGTGATCTACTAACCCCCTTTAAGACAGGCACCTGTAGTCGACAACAGGCGGCCTATTACATCTCTTCTTAACTAGTATCTAAGAGCTAGCCTTTAATTTTTACTAGTATAAAGAATAAGAAGACTACTCTATAAAACCTCTATAATTTTTAGGTATAAGACGCCTTATAGACGTTATATCCTTTATCTAGTTTATATATAATTACTTTATTACTAATAGAAAAAAATATATTAGCTTATAAACCTAAGCTAACGTTATTATATGCTACTATATAAGATTAGCTTACTTATACCTTACTATCCTAAATAGTATTACTTACCTATACTAAGAAGAATTTATATATTTCTTTATACTTTTTTACTAATTTAGTAATATAGATATAGTAGGATTAAGAGAAGTATATTATAAAACCCTAGAAATAGCTAAATTTAGACTAGATTAACTAATCTATAAAACTACCTAGTTAGTATAGGCTAAATTCCTCTCTAAATTTAATAATATTAGCCTTAAACTATAATAGAACCTATAGCTATATAATATCTACCTTTAAAAAAAGCTATAACCTTAGCTTAAAGAGGCTACTAGTACTACCCCTAGTATCTATAATAGCCTTACTAATTTTTAAAAGATAATCTTAATATTAGAAAATAAAGTAAATAATTATAACTTAGATATAGGCCCTAAGTAAACCTAGCTTTATACTCTAGCGCTTATAAGAGCTAAACTAAGAGCGTAGATATAAAACTTTAAAGAAGAACTAGCTATAACTTTATAAGAACTAAAATACTATTAACTATAGTTAGAAGGCGTATTTAGAAGAATATACTTAACTAGCAAAAAGGCTACTATAATTAAAACTAAGAACTCTAAAATAATTTTATACTAAGGCTATAGAAAGATAAGTATTAAGAAGCTAGACTATACTACTTATAAATAAACAAAAGCTACTAGATCTAAGATACTTACTAATACTACAAACTACTATATAGCTACTTATATAGTAATAGACTCTAAAATAGATATAGAAATAGAGGACTAATTCTTTAAATATAACCCCTAATTAGATATAGAGCTAGAACTAGAGCCTAACTTAGACTAGGATCTAGAAAATAACGTTCTCTAGGCTTAAAGCCTTAACCTAGAGATTGTATAAACTAGAAGAGCGCAATTAACTACTAAAGTATAACCTCTAGTATAGCTATATCCTATATACTTACTTATAGAATATAGATAGTCTAGTATAAGAAACTACTAACTAATCTAATAGAAGCTAAGCTAAACTAATTCTTATTTACTAGCTTCTTAGGTAAAGACCTTATAGTACTTTATATAGCTAGAACCTTAGCTAATAATAGAGCTAACGTAAACTTTATTTAATAAAAATTTACCTAGAAGACTATAAAATTATAAACTATCTAGCTACTTTAACTTATTATCTATAAAGGATATAATAGTTCTCTATCTAAGTCTATTACGTATTAAGTTAAGTTCTACCTATAAGTAGGCGCGTATATTAAATAGACCTCTACCTATATTATTAAAAACGTAGGCTAATTTAACCTTGTTTTAGGATTTTTATAGCGTAAGGCCTATACTATTAAACCTAACTACTATAATAGAATATTATTATTCCCTAATATTTACTACTAATAATACTACTAGATAACTAATAAAATTCCTTTAGTAGTATACTATAGTACGCCTAGATATTACTCTACTATAGCCTTAAAGAAGCTAGTACTTAAACTATTATCTACTTTTATAAAGCCTTTAAGTAAGTACCTTAATAAGTATAAATAGAACTCGTTAATAGATATTTAAACTATTAGTTATTATATAATTAAAGCCTTTACTAAAAGAAGTAAATATATACTTATAGTACTTACTTTAAATAGAATACTACTACTAGTATACTACTATAAGGTAGCTAAAGAAGTAGATTATACATAATTTTATAAGCTACTACTTATAGTAGAGCTTAAGAATATCTTATCTATAGAACTACTCTAACTATATTAAGACCTAATACCTTATTTTAATAAGAAAGCTACTAAGGAACTTCTTCCTTATAGACTATATAACCTAGAAATTACTCTTAAGCTTAGCGTAAAAATCCTAGACGCTAAACCTTGCCCCTTTACTAGAAAATAAGACAAAGTAATCTAGAAATATATCTAAGAAATAGAAGGTAAGGGCTTTATTAGCAAATATAGCTCTCTAGCTAGGAATAACCTACTAATTATAGCTAAACTAGATAGTAGCTTATAAGTTTACGTAAACTACTATAAGCTAAACAAATCTACTATTAAAGACTAGTACTTTATTCTATTCTTTAGGGAAATACTAGCCTACCTAAATAAAGCAAAGATTTTCTCTAAATTTAACGTAATATACGCCTTTTACTACTTACGTATTACTTTAAATTTAGAATAGTTAACTACTTTTATTACTTACTTTAGTATATATACTTATAAGGTAGTACTCTTTAGCTTTACTAACGTACTAGCTACCTTCTAGCGTACTATTAACTTAGCCCTACTAGAATATTTAGACGACTTCTATACTATATATATAAACAATATCCTAATATACTCTAATAATAAAATAAACTATATCTAGTACGTTTATAAAGTACTTACGCAACTAAAAGAGTAAGGCTTCTACGTAGATCTTAAAAAATCTAGCCTCTACGCTACCTTAGTTAAGTTTTTAGGTATAATTAGCTCTAATAAAGGAATTACAATAGATCCCTCTAAAGTTAAAGCTATTTAGGAGTAAGAAATACTAAAGACTACTAAAGAAGTCCTAGCCTTTCTAAGCTATACTAGATTCCTCTAGCACTTTATTAAAGATTACTTAAGCCTTACCTTACTACTTACTAAGTTAATTAAGTCTAAGGTTATTACTAAACCTACTAAAAGAGATAGGCTACCTCTTTAAAAGACCTAGTATAAGCCCTTTATAATTACTTAAGAATATATAGATACTTTTAATATACTAAAAGCTACTTTCTAGCTAGAAGTAGTCTTACTTTACTTTAACCCCTTAAAACTAATCTATATCTAAACTAACACCTCTAGGTAGGCCTTAGGTAGAGTAATAAGCTAACTAAACTAAGATAGAATCTAATAGCTAGTTAGCTTCTTCTTAAAAAAATACACCCTAGTAGAATATAATTACAATATCTACGACCTAGAACTTATAGCTATAATCTAAGTATTTAAAGAATAGGAACTAGAGCTTATAAGTAGTCTATATACAATCTACGTTATAATAGACTACTATAATTTAGAAACTTTTATAATAACTAAAAAGCTTAATTACTACTAGGTACGCTAGTTATTATTCCTATCCTAATTTAATTTCTATATTAAATACGTACCTAGTAATACAAATAAGGTTATAGACGCCCTAAGCTACTAACTATAGGACTACCCTATAAACAATTCTTATCTATAAGTATTAGGAGCTAACTAAATTATTTTAAGCCTTTAAGTCCTAGCCCTAGGTATAAAACCTACGCTAAATATAGTAATTTATACTCTAAGCCTCGTAAACTTATAAAAGCTAGATAGATTTACGCTAAAATAAGCTACTATAGTATATACCTACCTTTACTATATTATAGAAATAAAACTAAAATTAGTAAACCTACTAGAGGATTTTCTACTACTCTATAATAAAGAACTAAACCTAGAACTCTTACTATATATTGTTAACCTACGCCTAATAGAAGAATTACTAGATATAGCGTACTTAGAAAACTACGTAGCCTAAGCTATATTTACTACTATAGATAGTAGATAATAAAAACTATTAAAAGCCTTCTATAAAGTAGGATACTACTTCTTATACGCTAATATTAGCTTTACTAGATTAGAAAAAGAAAAGTACTTTTAAGTTAATAAAGCGCGTCTATATATCTCTCTAAACGCCTATCTATACTACTAAATCTTTAATTTATACTATAACTATTAGTTAGTAGGCTATAAAAGACTTTATAGTACGCTATATCTAATATATAAGCGCTATTATTAGCTTAAGATACTTTAAGCTATTAAGTAATTTTATAATATATACCTAATCTACTACTATATAAAGAACTTATAAGATAGTAAACTTAGTTACCTCTAACCTATACTAATTCCCTACGTACTCTAGACTAATATCTTAGTAGACTATATCTAAGCCTTACTAACTAGTAAAAATAGTAGCTAGATTTATAAATATATCTTAGTAATTTACTACTACTTTATAAAAAGACGCTATTTTATCTCTTATAAGTCTCTAAAACTTAAAGAAGCTACCTAATATTTTATTTCTTTTTTTAAGCTTTATAGAGTCTTAATAAATATTATATCTAATAGAGAGATAACTTTTATTAGCTAATTTTAGCGCTACGTATATAAACGCCTCTATATTACGTAAAAGCTCTTAACTATATACTACCTAGAAACTAATAGATAAACTAAGTAAGTAAATTAAGCCTTAAAGATTATAACAGGCCTCCTATCGTTAACTACAGGTGCCTATCTTAAAGGGGGTTAGTAGATTACAAGGTAATAGTAAAAGCTTAGAGGTAATCTATAATAACTATAAATAATAGAAGATGTTTTGCAACTATCTTGTATTAGCATTCTGTAGTTAAAGGATTAAATTGCTAATACTATCCTAATAATACACATTACTAATAACTATATACTTACTATAATCTATAATCTATATTTACTAAGATTAATAGATTATAGATTAGCTTAATCTATAATCTACTACTACTAAGAGTCTACAGATTATAGATTACTCTAGGTGTCCTAATTATGCGTAGTTTCCTAATCAAGGTTGTTACCCTACTTGTCCTATACTTTGTCAGCACCTAGACTAGGACTAATTAGTTCTATCTCGATTTCTTCTATTACGCCTATAACACTATCTCCCCCTCTAGGTAGACCTTAGTTTATCTGTCCTAGGGCTAAGGTTATTAACCTAGTTTCTTTATTAATGTAGAGTTCTTTATCCTCCCTAATACCTATTTTATCTACGCGTCGTCGCTATCTTCTTACTAATCGTGTATTACGCAATAGTGTTAAAATGTTTCCTTATTCTTGTTATACTTCTCCTAAGTTAAACCTTAAGTCTCTTCTTTATATTATTTCTATAAATAATAGTAAGGCTTATAAGGTATATATTTACGCGAATATACGTAGTTCTTATAACGTGTCTAGTGTTTCTCTTTCTAAGTATATATTTATTACGCTTATTCTTATGTCTAGGCTTAACAATAATAGGGAAAGCTATTAACTAGACTTAAGAGAAATTACTATCTTAAATTATAGAGGCTAAAGCTAAGCGTAAGTGTATCTAGGAGCTTACGTAGAGTAAGCTAGTAAAGAATTAAGCTCGTCTCTCTTATCTTTGTAAGATAAAGGCCTTAAATAATAAGAAATTAGCTAAGTAGTTAGTAGCTCTAGAAGCTAAGCTAGATCTAGATAAGGCGTTTAGTGTTGCTATAGTAGGTCCTGTGCTAGATATCCTTATTATCTCTCTATCTGTTGTTAGTAATGTTAATTCTCTTAGTTTACTACTAGGCGTTCTAGAGGGTTTTGATTTTAGAACTCCTCTAATTTCTTAGGGTAGTTAAGATTATCTTCTAGTTCCTATGTTTTTTCCTATAGTTGTCCTTTCTCGTCTATACCTATCTATTCTACTAGGTAGTAGTTCCTGCTATTATAGAACTAGTGTGCTAAGATTTTTTTAACTTCTTATTCTTCCTATTCTCTATACGTATCTACTTTGTATACTAGTAGTTCTGCGTTCTATAGTGCTGTCTTAAGTAGCGCTACGTAGAAGGTTAGGTGTATCTTTATTTTATTTAGTAGTTTTAGTTTAAATATAACTAGTGTAACTTCTCTTTTAATCTCGTATAGTCTTATCTTAACGTAGTCTAATTTTAAACTAGGTCGTTTGCTCTTAATATTCTTATATACTAACTATACTTTTTCTCCCTCTCTAAATTAGGGTCCTTCCTTGTACTTCTTGTTGTAGTACTTCGCTATTTAATTATATAGGAATTCTATATCCTATCTTAATTAGTTATATATATCTCTAAGTCTATTAGCAAAGTTTTCTCTTCTTAGAGACTAAGATATTTAATTCTATAGTGTCTAATATATATTAGGCTTAAATCTATAGTTTGTAAAGAAAAGTAATACTCTTATTACTATATTCTTTGCGCTGTTGTATACTAATTGTGCTATAGGTAGTAGCTATACCTAGTTATTCTAGTTATAGTTAAGGTAGCATCTTAAGTACTATTCTACTATCTAATTTATTTGTTCTAATTATCTATCTATTTGTAGATAATATGCTGTAGATATTACGTGTTATATTCCTAATTGCGCTATTATCGTTCCTTATAGTTTTAATGTAAATTGTATATCTCTATCTATAATAATCTTATCTAGTAGTTTATATTAACTAATTATAGTTTCTAGAACCTAGTGTACTATAACCTCTATCTTGCTTTTTTCCTTATATAGTCTAAAGTATGTGTACTTTGTAAGTTTATCTACTATTATTAGGATTCTATTGTATTTAACTCCTAATATTAGATCTTTAGACTTAGGTAACTTCGTAATAAAGTCTATTATAATAACTCTCTATAGTTATTCTAGTGCTTCTACTAGTTATAGTATTCTATATAGTATATATCTATTATATTTATTCCTTTAATATTCTATATAGTCTTATAGTACCTCTATTACTAGTTGTCTTACTTTTAGAATATAGTAATCTTATAGTAGTCTATCTAATGTTTTCTTAATGCCTTAGTAACTATATACTAGCAATTTATAGAATTGTTGTATAAATTCCCTTTAAATTTTTCCTAGAATATATACTCTTCTATATGCTTGTGCAAATCTGTCTTAGATTTCAAGTTTCTCTATTTCTTTAGATACTTCTTATGTTATTTTCCAAATCTATTCGTTTAGCTTGTTACTTATCCTCTTAAGTGTTGTAGCTATCTTAGGTGTGTTTAGGACTAAATATCCTTCCTCGTTCTTAACTAGAACTATACTAGTAGCGCTTACTTCTTCTTGTAAGTCTAGTCTTCTACTTAGAGCGTCTATAAATTAGTTGTCTTTCCCTTTTATATATATAATTTCTATATTAAATGTTAACAAGTATTCTTACTATCTTGTATAGCGTTATAACAATTCTTTATTTGTTATAAATCCTGTAAGATTCTTGTAGTCTATATAGACCTTCGTCTAGTACTTTACTCCTTATAGGTATACTCTCTATTATTTAAATACTTTATAGATTACTAGCATCTCTTTGTTATAGATTAGGTAATTAAGTTCTACTATTTTTATCTTCTTAGAGAAGTATTCGACTAAGTGTTCCTTTTTAGTCTCTAGGTCTTCTTGTATTAGTGCTATTCTGTAGACTAAGTTAGATGCGTCTGTTTTTACTATTACTAGTAGGTCTAGGTTGTATATTCTAATAACTAGGTTTTCTATAAACTTCTTTTTAATCTTATTAAATACTTTATTGTATTCTTTTATCTATTTAAACAGCGTGTCCTTTTTTATAAGTCTTGTTATTAGTTCTATATCTTTAGACTATCCTACTATTAACTTTCTATAAAAGTTAGCTAGCCTATAAAATTGTTGTACCTCTTTTAGGTTCTTTAGTATTAGCTATTCGTTAATTAAGTTAATCTTTTCTAGGTTAATCTTGATTTTTCCTAGTTTAATAATAAATCCGAGGAAATCTGTTTCCTTTATATAGAACTCGCATTTTCTTATCTTAAGAAATATTTTAGCTTCTACTAGTTTCTTTAGTACTTTGTGCACATATTATACGTGTTCTTCCTCTACTTTTAAGAATATAAAGATATTATCTAAGTATACAAATATAAATATATCTAAGTACTCTCTTAGTACTATATTAATTCTTTCTTAGAATGCTGCTAGTGTATTTGTTAAGCTAAACAGCATAACTAAGTATTTGTATAGTCTATATTATGTTCTAAACGCTATTTTCTACTCGTCTTCTTTCTTAATTCTAATCTAGTAGTATGCGTTTTATATATCTAGTTTTGTAAAGATCTTTACTTTTTATAGCTTGTTTTATATTTTATCTATTTGTAGTAGTAGGTATTAGTTCTTGTTTGTAATTACGTTAGTTTTTCTAAAATCTACGTAGGGTCTTTTATTGCTTATCTCTTTTTTGTCTATAAATATTAATCTATATACTACTAAGGATTTAGATTCTCTTATCTATCCTTTCTTTATTGTATTTTGTATAAATAATTGTTTAATCTTAGATTCTTCTTCTATTTTTTAGTAGACTAGGCTCTATCCTACGTTCTTTTCTTCTTCTATTTCTATTGCTAAGTCCTATAGTTAGTATTCTAGAAGGTAGTCTTCTAGCTCTATAAGCTACTTTTCCTATTTCTTGTATTCTTCTAGGAATTCTCCTTTGTAGGTACTTATATTAGCTTTTAGTATATTAGTTTTACTATAACTAATTTTTCCTGTTCTCTAATTAATATGTAAGTTAGTTATTTATAACTATAGCATACCTAATATTATATCTTGTTTATTATTGATTGTTGTTATATCTATAACTATATTCTAGATTTCTAGTCCTTCTAACCTTAGTGTTAAAGGTACTGTCTTGAACTATATTAGTTCCTAAAATAGTTTTCCTTTAATCGTACTTAGTTGTTAAGGGTATTTCTTCGTTATATACTTTATTCTTTATGTTTCTACAAACTTCTTTAATATAAAGTTTCTCGTAGCTTTACTATTAATTATTAATTGTACTTTCTTTCCTTAGTATATACCTATTTTCGTAATATATAGGCCTCTTATACCTTCTAGCCTTTCTTACTTTAGTAATTTATTAAATTGTCTATCTTTCTAGGGCTATAGGCCTACTTTAAATTTGTATTCTTCGTGTTTTAGACACTTGTCGTATATACATTTATACTATAGTCCTCCTTAGACGCATTTCTTAGATAATTTTAGGCTAGGTCTTACTACTATATATCTATCTTCTAGGGTTATTTCCTATCCTTAGATATCTTCTACTATAATTGCTCTTGTATAGTTATAGCCTCTTCTCCTTATAGGCTATACGTTGTTGTTTACTTTAGGGTTTCTGTATATAATACAATTCTTGTTTAGGTATAATATCTATAATACTTTAAAGTGTACTAGATATTTTAGGTCTATTATTTTGTTATCTTCTTCTTAGTATTTGCTTCTACTAGGTATATCTATTATTAGGATATAGTATACTACTAGTATTCTTAGTGTATAAGCTTTATTAATCTATCGCGTCTCTCTTACAATGTATTACTATTCTTTTTGTATAGGTATTCTTCCTACTATAACTATATGTTGCTTTATCTATTCTTAAAATAGTATAAACTTTATTTTTTTAGGATTGCGTTCTTTCTAGTCTTTGTACGCTTCCTCTATACTTATAACTAGTAAGTATTTCTAAACAAACTTCTATTCTTTATCTTGTTCCTCTATATCTATTGTAGTACGGCTGTTATAACTATATATTGTTAGCTAGGTATATTTTATATCTCTTATACTAACTTGTCTCTCGCTTCTTTGTAGTCCTTTAGAGGGAGCTATAGTAGTCTCTTTATCTAGTACTAGTCTATCAGCCTAGATTAATAGTACTAGGGGCTCTTCCCCTTCTAAATCTTCTATTAGTAGGTCTATTACTTAGGCTATATCTTTTAGCTAAGCTTTTGTTCTATCTTCCTTTATTACTACTACTCTATATCTATACTTCTATAGGAACTATACTACTCTTTATTTACTAGAAAGATATATATAGTAGTCGTTATTATAATAAAAGGTCTAATAGAGTATTATATATTGTACTTCTTTACTCCTAGCTACTTTCTCCTAAGGTTTAGCCTGTGCTTGTAGTACTTCCTTCTTCTTCTTAGTTATTTTTAACTAAGTTTCTTTCTTTAGGTCCTTATTCTTATAGTCTTTTGCAAAGTGTCCTAGTTTTCTGTATTTATAATATGCTATATCCTTCTTTAACTTAGATCTACAATTCCTTATATAGTAGCCTAGTTTACTATAGTTAAAGCACGTAAAGTCTTTATTCTTTTTCTTCTTTCTATCCTTGTTAGTGTTAAAGACTATAGGGTCGCCCTTATTATAGTTCTAGGTGTAACCTCTATATTTGTTCTTCTTCTATTCTTAAAGATTATTGTTAATTTATATTACTTATTACTTTAGGGCTTCTAGTATTCGTAGTTTCTCTATATATATTATCTCGTATTAGATTTTAGAGTTAAGTCCTTGTTTAAATTGTAATATTAAGGCTAACTCGTTCTATTCTATATTTTGTAATAGTTATTTAAACTATAATATATACTTTAGAACACTCTAATTCTATATAAGCTTTTCTAGTTACTCTTTAGCTTGTTAGGTAACATCTATATCCCTAAATACTACTCTTATTTGTTTAGTAAAGTATTTGTAACTTCTAAAGATAGCTCTAGTTTCGTCTTTTTATATTATTAGAGAGTGTATCGTGTAATCTATCTAATAAGGTTTGTACTATCTTATTGCGTCTTCCTCTAGGTGCAGTCTAATATATATTACCTTCTTTTCTTCTATATTAAAGTATAGTACTTGTACATCTATTTAGAGTTATACTAATACAATAAAGGGTCTTAGTTTTTCCCTTATTCTATTAAACTTCTTAAGTATAGGTATCTTTAGTAGTTTCTTTATCGCGCTTATCTCTAGGCGTTACGTAATTAGTTCTATCTAGTTTTATCCTTTAATAATAGCTTTAATTTATACTTTATTCTATTTTATATAATCTTGTAGTTCCTTGTTCTATATTTCTAAGGCGTCGATTACTATCTTTATATCTTCTTTTTTAGAGATTAGGTCGTTTATATAGTTCTTAACGTCTCTCTATACTATATTGTCTAACTTATAACTACTTAGAGGTGCTTTACCTCCTTTTTTAGTTAAACTTTCTACTATTGAGTTAGCTAGACTACGCGCTACTTACGCTTCGCTTCTCGCAATAACTAAATCAGTAAGGTATAATAGGCCTCCTGTCGTTAACTATAAGTACCTATCTTAAAGAGAGTTAGTAGATTACAAAGTAATAGTAAAAGCTTAGAGGTAATCTATAATAACTATAAACAATAGAAGATGTTTTGCAACTATCTTGTATTAGCG